>CAMAPE010000021.1:3465000-3662500 GCA_945859875.1 Cuscuta europaea
AACGGTTTGCACCCCAAATCTCTCGCTTCTTTGAGATACTTTGAGGTTCTTATTATCGGAACCTCGGTACCTCCTCCTCCTCGGGACTACATATCCCCTAGGACTCACATGGCTTCCTCTTCTTGAAGCCCCTCCCAAAGCACGCCTTGTCAGACGCCTTTGGCGATCCTGTTGACATTGACGGAATAGTTCCTCCATCCTTTCTAGAGCGCCATCTTCATCGCTATCCTCATCATTGTCATCATATTCCCTATCATATGCGGTCTCAACCGGCTCGGTTCCCGGTTGATACGTCGAGTCCTCTTCGGGCACATAAAACTCATCCGTGGTCTCCATGTGACCATCACTCACGATCTGAGCTTGGCCTGCACGGCCTTGTCCCCTGTACACTCTAGAAGCCCCTCTACTGCCCTGCACGGACCCTCCCGGTACCCGGCCAGTCGGGTTCCTTCTAGTTACTTTTCCGGTACGTTCCATTTCTGAAAAAAATTGAGAATGAGTCATTAGACCCGTATCAATGTCAAATGACGGATAGACACTTAAAGACATCCTTTGGCTCAAATCACCGTCATATCAATTGTTAAGGGTACCGTCTTAACAATTAGAGACATTGCAAATCAAGTACCAGAAGTTCTATAAGTACAAAACTTCTTATGCTCATGGTTTTCAAATTCATTTTGAAAAAGGAATTTTGAGACTTCATTATGATGTTTACGGACTAAGGCTTTGATACCAATTAAATTGTCACGCTCCGGACCTACCCGGACACGTCAACAACCCGCCATATAGTATGAATAGTCAACCGCAGTCCGACTCGTCCATACTATACAAGGCGTCTTGAATACCATTCACGCATAGTACATCCATAAACAAACATAATGTAAAATATTCATTAAGGCAGCGGAAACAATATTACAAGTGTTCAAGCCACACTTGGCAAACTTAGGCATACAAGCCCCCAAATAATTATTCAGAAAAATAATATCCATGAGCACGAACCACGTCTTCTCTCCTAGATATCCCCGAAGCAACGGGCGTCGGTAGCAAGCTTCAACTTCTACTTGAAACTGTGAGGTGGCCTCCCCCGTGAAGGGGATCGGAGGTCAATACTTTGAAGCATTTGAAAAGTCAATGACAACTACACTGAATATAATCAATGTTTCAATTTCTAAGACCCTCAATCTAGGGTGATATTATATTATAGGCCATAACCCTTAGTTACCCTGTTTGAAAACATACTTACTTTATATAAAGTCAAGTAGACAGCCCGTGGGCCCATATTTGTTTAGAATTTACCATTTCCATTACCCGTGACCTCAAGTCACGACAACCCCATAGGGTTTCATTAAGCCTCGATTTCATAGAAAGGGCTCGGCCCAACTACATTTCTATACAATCCTTTAACTCAATTCAACACGTCAGGATTGCATGGCTAGGGCTCGGCCCAACTACGTTTCCATACAACCCATAATTTCATGGCAAGGGCGCGACCCAACTACGTTTCCATGAAGATCACAAATACATCGCAAGGGCTTGGCCCAACTATGTTTCCATGTATATCACAACACATGGCAAGGGCTGGGCCCAACTACGTTTCCATGCGAATCACAATTACATGGCAAGGGCTCGGCCCAACTACATTTTCATGTAATCCTAGAGTCAGGCTCTAATTCATTATCATAGTCCAATTCTCAAGCAAATCCTATGCCTAGAATCCATTCACTTGGAGTAGCCTTTAAGGCCTACTCCTAACATATTTTAGAGCTCACACCATCCGACCTTAACGTATCTCTTAAGACTACTAAATCATCACTATTCACAATCCAATCTCTTAGGATTAATTCCATCATTATTCATATCAATCTCCCGACAAGTATTTTAATACTAGTCGGGCAATCTTAGAATAACCAAGTTCATAATTCATAGTCAAACATTTCATTTCAACCGATTCACCAATCAAAAGTATAGTTTAACCTTAATATCAAAATTATCACTTTTGACCATTCATGAATTCCATACATGAAGTAAAAGTATATTTTATCACAATATTTCACAATTAATTTCACCATCATGCCACCATATTCATAACACATAATCATACACAATTTCTCTAAATTTGTATATCATGCTTCATTTACTCATATGCAATAGTATTTTCATTTAGGCATTATTAATCATTAATAATCCATGAAAATCACATTTAATACTTTAGGCAATCTTATGAAATTAACCCAACAATTATAAGCAATATAGTCAATCATTCTCACCTTAAGGTGTGCTACAATAGTTGCCTTTGTTAAGCCATTCGATCAATCCCCGTTCTAGGCCGTTTGAAAGTGAAAATCCTGGACAGCAGCCAAAAGCCGGGCAGTTTTCACAAAAGCCGGGCGGCTTTCATAGTCTGCAACTACGAACAGCTCCTTTGGAGTGGTGGTTTCTGGTGATTTCAACTCCTATCGAGTCCACGATTCTTCTAGGTTAAATACAACCACTTTATATCAATATTCTACACTTTTAACCGTGTAGAATTTCATGTTTAACCCACTATATGATTTCTTAAAAAATCATCCACGATAAACTAGTTAAAGAATAATGGTAGAGTTCTTACCTTGAACTCAACTATTTCCTGTGGATTTTCCCAGCTTCTTTCCTCTTCCAAGGTTGATGTTTGTGTAAGTTTATCTCAAGAGCTCTCTATCTTGGTTCATACGAATGGTGCAATGATAGGGGGTTTCTATCTTCAATCAATGGCCAATACACATGCTATGAGATGACATGGAGTGTATGAGTTTGTCTGTACCCATCCCTTCATGTATAGCTCGACCCTATCCCCCATTTTTGTCTCATTCCATTATTCGGACACCATAAGTTGTGTAGGAAAAATCCCCAATTGGGTGTAGGAAGTATCTCCCACTTATCCGTGTTATTTCTGGCAGATTGGGTCAAAATAACACTTGGGTTGCCCAAACGTTTCCCTCCACTTTAGTTGGCATATTATTGGGCTTCTATAATTATTACGATAACCCAACTAAATATTTGGTAGCCCATTCTCAATATTTTGGACCCGATAAATAATTTAATTAATCATTCATTAATTAAATATATCATTCTTTTACGTGAAATCATTCGCCAGAAAAATTCAAATACATACTGAATTTCAAATTCAAGTACATCCGGGTGCGGTGTCACAGTCAGGGTGTGTGCTCGTTTGGATTTGATTCCAACATCAGTGCCTTGCATGATCTGATGGATTTGATCCCACAAGTCCTTAGCAATGGTAAGGCTATCAATTTGCATAAACAAGTCATTGAGAATGGCTTATAACAGATAAGTGGCAGCAAGTAGACCGGCTTTGGCTCTAAGCTATTCTAGAATAGTCGTCCTCAGATTTTAAAGATTTTCTTGCAGGTGTGGGAGGATTATTTGTTGTGATTGCTGTAACATCAACCCAAACTTCGACTGTTCCTTCATTACGAGAGATAAGAATGTTGTTTCCATTGTCTCGGCTTCGAATGAAATTGAGAAAACGGACTTTCCAGACTGCAAACTCTCCTCTCCTTAGCAGAGGGGGTCATGAATCACTTCCTAGTGTATAAGCTTCCATGACTGTTGTTGATCTTTTGAGGCGAGAACTGTTCATGTAGAGAAAGAATTCGGGTCTGCTGATTGCTTGATTTCAGACGATGATGAATTCGGAAGAGTATTAGAATCTCGGATCAGTGTTGATTTTGGATGAGGAACCGAAATCAGAAACTCAGATGATTGATGATTTCGGGTCTTCAGATCACGGATGTTGATTTCGGTTATGATCCGAAATCCAGAACTCGAAAGATGATTACGGATGATGATCTCGAGTCTTCAAATCTCGGAAGAAGCCAAATTTTGAAATTTCGGGTGCAAAACTCGGAAGATCTTCGAATACAGATTTCAGATAAGCAAAATCCTAACAGGATCCGAGATCTTCACCTTCTAAAATTAGATTTCGGATGGGCGAGAAAAATAGTTAGCGAATCGAACTGGGATACCTCTTCCGTAGCTTTCCTTGTAGCAGCGGCCTTCTAATTTTAGTAACTTTCCAAGAACAGATCTAGAGATTAATTCAACAAAAAATTGTGATTTTGATCGAATTAATTCCAGAAAAATTCAAGGATTCTAACGAACAGAATTGCGCCGAGGCTCTGATACCAATTGTGTGTAATACGCCCGGATTTCAACAATCGAATAATCTAATAATAATTGAAAGAATTAAAATAGCAGAAGAGAAATTCAACATCAACTTATACCATGTATTAAAAATGATGAATCCATGAAGAACAATACACATCACTCGAACAAGCTAGAGAGAAAATTTCTAATCTACGTGCTCTACCAGAATAATATGCGAAATAGTACGTGTAGAGACTTAGAGAGCAATTTCGGCCATCTCAACCTATATTTATAGGAGAGATGTTTGAACTGCCCTATTACAATTAGGAATGCAGCTTTAGGCGTGTGGGCTTATTAAGAGCACTTTAAATTGGATCTAATTCTCTCTCAGCTAATATAATTAAATACAAAGACTTATTAAATAAATTACAAATAAATTGAACACAATAAATAGTATTCTAACATACTTCATTAGGTTCTTGATCCCCACGCTCCCTGTTGCGAGGAGGGAGGGATATTGCAACCATAATTAATCCGTAATATCTAGTATTTATTCTAGAATATTCATAGTAGTAATAGCTTGATTTGCTTACCTCTTTTCTCTCTTATATTTTATTATTATATTATGTTAGTTGTACCTCCATCATGTGCAATGGAGCCAAAGATTCATTATTTTTTGGTTTGAGATTATGATGGAATAAAGCAAAATGTTCATTAAACTATCTGCGCTTCTTTGTATGAAGCAGCAGTCAGTCCATGCAATTTTGGACGTGCTTTTCACTATGGATCATCCGGAAACAGTCTTTCTGTGTTTTAGTACAGGGGTAAGACTGCGTACATCCGACCCACCCTTACCCCACCGTAGGTGGGAGCCTTTGCGGCACTGGGGTAAATGAAAATGAAATGAAATGATTATGTTAGTTGTAGTATATTTGGAAAGAGTTAATTGTATTCGGAAATGCATATATGTATATACACGGAGGTCTTTATAGAGACACAATGGAGATTACAACTCTATCATTTTACACGAATATTCATTCATCCTCCTTCGTTGCACGACTCTTTTCTGTTTCATTAGTCTCAAACAGGTTTTCCAAGAATTCTTATTTGGCCGTAAAAAGGGTTGTCGATTCCTTTTCATATTAATTCTCCCGTATCTACCTAAATTTCAAAACACACTAATTTCTAATTTATCATTTCAGGGATTAATTGTTGTGAGGATGACACGTAAAAAGGGTCGTCGATTCCTTTTCATATTAATTCTCCCGCTTCTACCTAAATTTCAAAACACACTAATTTTTAATTTATCATTTCAGGGATTAATTGTTGTGAGGATGACACATAAAAAGGGTTGTCGATTCCTTTTCATATTAATTCTCTCGCTTCTACCTAAATTTCAAAACACACTAATTTTTAATTTATCATTTCAGGGATTAATTGTTGTGAGGATGACATATGAAGGTGATGGACGAGTTGAGAAAATGCACAATAATGATAGTAAGATCATGAAGTGGAAGTATTTGTTTTGTCTAGAAGTCATTCTAAATAAGAGTAAAAGCATCATGCAATTCCAAAACAAGAGTGTTATGTCTTCTTTCTGAAATATGAGTCTTTAATGTCATAATTGAAAATGCTAATATTAGTTCATATTTTGAGAATAGTTTATTTCCAGAATAATGCTAAATAAAAAATATTAACGATATTAGGGTCAAGTTAAAACTATTTACCAAAATACTGCTGAAATAAACTGGGGTTAAGGAAAGCAGCCAAACCAGCTGACGAGACACGTATGGGAAGAGAGGGGTGGGGTCAAATGTCGATGTAGAAGAAATACTCTTTTTTCTTAAATTGCTATAACTTTCATATTTTTGCTCCATTTTTTTAAAAAGATATATCAAGTTTTATAACTTTTTGTAATCTTTCATATATGAATATATAAAGTTTTAAAAAAATGTAAAGACCATATAGGGTGAAAAACTAATTACAATTATCCACCGTCAATAAACCTAATTATCAACCAGTTTAAGCTAGCGTTTTGTACTCAACCTCTCAATTCGGTTTTTTACAAAAGTCCGAGTATTCGATTACCTAGAGTTCTTTAGGCTCAATTCTAAGCTCAAAATGTAAAACATTTCTATGCAAAAATAACTCTTGAATTAATTTTTACATAACACAAACTCTTGTTTGACATTTTGATCTAAAAAGTTAAACATTTCATGCAATATAAACTTGGAGTTTATTTATTTATTTATTGCTACAAGTATTTTCTCGAAAAATAAGTGAACGTGTGTTATTCTGAAAAAAAAAAGAACATTCGGCTATTTATTTTGTATTGATTCGTTTTGTTGACCGAGTATACATAAATTAATTAAACCTAGGATTATCAAAAAAAAAAAATTAATTAAACCTAAGACGCCAAGAACTCTAATCCTTTAGGGAGACCATAAAATCGCAACCGCCCGCTTGAATCACGATACCACCATACGTGGGATCCCAAGGACACGCCACAATTGTCTTCTCATCAATTTCAACAGCGGCCTACATTCATTCTGTCCCGGACGGAAGTCAAGCAGCGATGACGGCGGTAGAAAACTTAAGCCGAGAGCAGTGCGTGTATATGGCTAAGCTTGCCGAGCAAGCCGAGCGATATGAAGAGATGGTCAAGTTTATGGACAAGCTTGCTATCGACTCGGCTACCTCCGGCTCCGAGCTGACGGTCGAGGAGCGCAACCTCCTCTCCGTAGCCTACAAGAACGTGATCGGCTCGCTTCGTGCGGCTTGGCGTATCGTCTCCTCCATAGAACAGAAGGAGGAGGGCCGCAAGAACGAAGACCACGTCATCCTCGTCAAAGACTACAGATCAAGGGTAATAGAGTCAGAGCTCTCCGCAATTTGCGCCCAAATTCTCGGCCTACTCGACCAGTACTTGATTCCCGCGGCTTCAGCCACACCCGAGCCCAGAATTTTCTACTTGAAGATGAAGGGCGACTACCATCGTTACTTGGCGGAGTTTAAGGTTGGGAATGAGAGAAAAGAAGCTGCTGAGGAAACTATGGTTGCTTATAAAGCTGCACAGGTTTGTGATTTTTTTCCCGCTAATTGCTTAAAGAATGTCAGCAAAGTTGAATGTTGTGGACTTTATTAGACTGGAATCTTCGAAAGAGACCTGACGGTAACTTTTTTAGGGGCCGTGTACGGTAAAGTTTGATCCTTTTTTGACTGGAATGGTCAAACTAAGAATCGTGTGTGCATGGTGGTGTAGCTGGTATATGAATTAGTGTTAAGCGCTGGGCGTCCAGTAGATGACATAGCGCCAAGGCGGCCTTAAATTGGGCTTTACCCGGTCATATTTCTGCAACAATAATACAATATTGGTGGTTGACTCTAATGGCATGCCCTTGCTAAAATATGTTGGGAAAAGTTTTTGAAAGATACCACTTTTTCCTTGATGTTTTCAGTTTAGCCTGAAAAACTTAGTCAATTTGTTACTTCATACTCCGTATTTTTGGGGGGTTTAAGAAAACGTCAACAACAACATGATGATGTTTTAAGCGTGATGAAGTTTCCTAGTATTTATAAAGGAATCCAATTTCATGTTATTAGTATGATTAGAATGCCTATACCTAGTTTAGGTCAATGATGTATTGATAGGAGTAAACAAACCCAAAGGTGGACATTGCCGGTACAAAGAATAATTTTGGAAAAAAATTTATACATAATTTTTTACCCTAAAAATCAAAGCTTTTTTTAAATTTGGGGTGGACATTGGACAAGTGCTTAGATTGGCCCCCCAAAATCTGCCCATGGTGGAAGGTGACCAAGTGGGGTGTAAGGTTGGAACTTATTAGGGAGGGCGAAATGTGATTCAATTCCCGTTGCGGGATATTGAGGTCTTTCTCTCATGCTAGAGATAACTTCAGTATAGCATAGACCACAAAGAGGGTTTGATACTATTTTAATTAATTTTAAGCGTTTACATTTGAATAAGCCAAACAACATAAGAGACAGAGTATAAGAGATGGAGCATAAGTTTCTCTCTTGAAAGTTGAAACATAGACGATAAGGTTATAAAGTAGATCTCTTATGGTTGTGTGTATATGAGTAAATCCTGGATGTTCAACTGTTTCTGTTTTATTGCTAAGAGAATATCGAACTGTTTGTTTTATGAGATTCTAGGAAAGTAATTAACTGAGGGTCTGAGGCTACTTACGTTACTCCAAAAGTACCCTTAACACTATCATTTATTTGATCATCAGGATATTGCAGGTGCCAATCTTGCTCCCACGCATCCTATAAGGCTGGGCTTGGCACTCAACTTTTCAGTGTTCTACTATGAGATTTTAAATGCACCCGAAAAGGCATGTGGCATGGCCAAGCAGGTTGGTTATTCTCTTTTTATTATCTTGCGTTTTACACTTTTACTCCGTATTATCCATCTATCTATACCATCTATACCATCTTATTAATTGACTTTAGTCTTATTTATCATATCTGAATTACATTGTGTTTTACACCGCATTATTTATTGGGTGAAAATGTATTTTTTGGTTTGAACAATTTCAAGCAAATTTTCCATTCTGTCCGACTAAATGATTCAAATACTCTAATTTGGACTACACTTTTGGACATGGGTTACAATAGATCACAAGTGATTTCCAACCAATTCATTGTGATAAGGACAACTTTTGCATCTTATAGTTATATTTATGTTAATTTATTTTATTCTATTTTGTTATTTCACCTTTTCAGGAAAACAGATCAATATGAGATTTAAAGAAGTTGATATCAGTAAGGATAAGTTAATGCATGAATGAAATAGGGAGACATAAGAAACAAGCTAATGAAGTTGAGAAGAAAATAGAGAAATACGGAGTACAATATATGTAATAAAAAGTTGTCTATATCTAATTTGTCAATAAATTGTATCATAATCTCATTTCTAGACAGATTGGTTTTATTGTGTTGTCTCCATTTGGTTAAACTAGCATTGTAATTGTAAACATTATTTATACATATATAGGCATTTGAGGAAGCTATTGCTGAATTGGACACCTTGGGTGAGGAATCTTACAAGGACAGCACTCTTATCATGCAACTTTTGAGGGATAATCTCACTCTTTGGACTTCTGATATACAAGTAAGTATTCATATATACAATTATAATAACTCTATGGCTTTTGCTATAATAATTGGAAAAATTACTTTACACTCATGTTTTGCTTGCATTTGATGATATGAACTTCTCCCCATGCTAGACTCTTGATTAGGGGTCTGCATTTTGTTTTTTTGTGTGTTTTCGGAAATGATTGCGAAACTAAAAATCAAACCTTGCTCGTACAAGTGGCAAAATTATACGGGTCATCCGAAAACAGTCTCTCCCTGCTTTAGTACAGGGGTAAAGCTGCGTACATCCGACCCCCCTTACCCACCGAAGGTGTGGGAGCCTTTGCAGCACTGTGGTAATGATGAAATGATGATGATTATGAAATTTATTTATGAATTCGTTGCAGTTTTGATCAGTTTCGGATATGTTCAGACTAATGCAGTATGAGAAAAAAGTGACCAATCAAAACCAATTGCATATGTTTTGGTCTTAAGGCATGTTCACAATTGTTATCTTCTTCCTGGTTTTGAAAAACTAAAAGCAAGATGGTTAAATACTAGGATAAATGGTTCTTTATTTTCATGTAGACACTCTACAAGATTATTGATAGTGTGTATAGTTATAATTAATTTGATGTTCGCTTTACAACTTATATCATATAATGTTTGATGCATGCAGGATCAGACAGGTGACGCCTGATATGAACCACTTGTTGCAGGAGGTGTTGTCAAACGGCGTACATCATCTAAAATGCAACTATATATATATATATATATATATATATATATATATATATATATATATATATATATATGGGTTGTGATGACTTGTGAAGTGTACTTTACCTATGATAGTTTTCCTTGTTTTAAACTTTGGCTTATTTTGGGACCTCATTTGAGTGTTTGTTGAACGTTACAAGTCTTATGTGTTTCCATTTGCTCTTTTCTTCTTTGTTTTCCTATTCCCCTCCCCCCACTTCTTGGGTATTTAAGCCCCCAAAAATGGATTGCTTTTTAGGTTCTACCGTACTAGTGATGAAACTCTGCTCATTGTCTGGTTTCCCAGCCTTGTCTAGTGACTAGTGACTACAATCATTTCATGGCTAATTTCGGGAAAAGCAGCTCATAAACTTCCTAATATTGCATCAGTTTCATATTTTTGTTGTTGATAAAACATAAATCTGTAAATTATCCAGAAAAAGTTAACAAAGCGCAATGTATCAAAATTCAAAAGTTATTACTCCATCTGCCTTCCCATAATTGTACCATTGTTTCATTTTTGAATGTCCTTGTTTCATTCCATATTTGGCAACATTTGTGTGACTTTAATTTATTCTTACTGTATTTTCACTTTATCAATTAATTATCAATCACATAATTCTACTTTTCTTAAAAATCACGTCAGTCTCTTCTGTTCCATCCCAATATTAGGGGGGACGGAGGTAGTATATGCTAGTCTATACTATCAAAATGATCCAACCCCGCCATCTTCCAATACTGGGGACAGTCCAAAAACGTCCAGGGAACCTTGCTGGGCCGCAAGTCAATTAAGGCTCTAGGCCCAATGAAAAAAATCGAAATCCAATCCAAGCTTCTAGGGTGTCGGGCTAATGAAAGCCCACCCCCCTTTCCGCATCAACACATTCTTCCGCCCGGCTCTGCTTTGGCCCGCTAGGTTTTCCACGTGTTCTCGGGTCAAGTCAACAATCTGGCCTAATGAAAATGATCCTCTTAGCGCTGCCTGACCTTGTGGGACTTCTGACGTGTCAGGTCCTCCACCCTACCACCATTCCTGCATGTTCCAGCATTTCCGCGGTGGCAACAGTCGAGAGAAAGCACTAGTGAGAGAAAAGAGTAATGGTAGGTGATTCTAACTCCCGGTGCTCCGGTTGTCTTCTTGGGCGAATTGAGACCCTGGATGTTGTCCAAATTCAAACATCACATAAAACCCAATTCCGGTAGGTTCACGTCGGGTAGCCCTCAATTCCTGTGAAACGTGGACCCAAATGCACTGGCGGGTGACCAGGGTACGCTCAGTCACGTATTGCAAGTGTTGTGAGCGCCTTCGCCCTGGTTATGTTGTTATCAACCATTACAGGTTCAGGAAAAGGAAACATTTAAAATGAAAAACTTATATATATTTTTAAATAGAATAACCTATATAAAAAAGTCATTATTAAACTGAATAATAAGAAAGATTTATTTTATGTTAAAATATTAAGGCTTTAATTTTAAATTGAAAAATAGTATTTTTTCTGGTAAATAAGGACTTCAATTTCATAAATATTAATTATAAACTTGTTGCAAAACTTTGAACACATTGTTACATTTTTTGAAATAACATTCTTTAGTGTTTAAACTCAATAAAACTAAATTTACTATTTTGTAATCATAGACTATTTATCATCATACAAAATATGTTAAGTAAATTTTATAGTGCAGACAATAGTAAAAATTAGTGATCTTTTTTATTGCAACACATACTTTACACTTTCTGAAAGAACTATAAATGTATAGTAAAGTTTTGAAACATTTAAATGCTAATAATATTAAATTTTAATATAAAAATAATAAGAGGGAACATTGGAGAAAAATTTAATATATAATTTATTTTTGGTGTTTTTAAAATTTATTTTGTTTATTTAAATTCAATTAGAGCTAATTCGTCCCTTTATAGGAACATTAGAGGTATCATCACACTCTTTAGAACTTCAGGGATATATCTGTATCTGCACATATATTTTAAAGGTATACTTGCACATTTCCCTTATAATGAAGTACAAATTGTGTGATTAATGTTTGTTCAGATGAGAGAAAAATAATAGACATCACAAATTAATTACTTAAAAAGAAAAGTGATAAATTTATTTATAGAATTAAAAGGATAATGTTATCTGAATGGATGGAATTTTATAAAATAGGAAAATTCCCCGAAATAAGACTATAAATGGTTGAGAAGTCCAAAGTAGGACTGTCATATTTTTATTCTTTCAATAAGAGTAATTACTGCCAAGTTTGAAAAGTATTGCTATATTTGAAATCTAATACTGCAAAAAAATGACATTAATTACTCTTATTTATGAAATAAAAACATAATAATTGTATTTTGAAAAAGACAAACGTATTTACTCATATTTATGACAATCTTCATTATAAAATACTCTGTCGACTTATTTAAGTCGAATAACTTTAAACACTTCCATATTATGTTGAGTAATAATACGGAGTAATAAATTTATCTGTTTTAATTATTTTTCTACCATAATATTCACGATTTAGACACAAATTAAGGTACCAGACGAACTCAAGTGGATATACAATAATGATTTTGTTTCTTAAGTTATTTTTGTCGAGTTTCCCTTTCCTTAGAAAATCAAGGAGTGAACAGGCCTTCTTCCTCGAGAGTCAAGAACTCTCTTTACCCTAAACCATAAATGTTCATTTCCTACATTGGAACAGACTCCAGCCCCACTTCTCTTCGTATCCCCCTTTCCCCACCCTCCTTCCCTAAGCACCCGAAAAGAATGTAAAAATAGAGAAAATAACAAAATCTATAAAGCAATTTGAGAGCAGTACTCATTCTAGCATTGAACATAATTTTAAAATTTTCGTCATGTTGGGAAAATTTTGATAGCAGAAGAAAGCAAAAGAGCCTTTCCCCCCTCTCTCTTTTCTTGCATCTTTTTTTATTGTTTTGCTTTCGCTTTAATGGCTGATAACAACCATGATTATGTTGCCTCAAACCTTCTCTGCGCAGAGACTAGTGCTTTTTGCTTTGATGATCTTGACTCTGTTGCCGTAGATAATCAAACTCGTCAATCCGATGCTGATAAAAGTTTGATCTTTGGCAGTAGTGATTCAGACCCATTAATTGATTTTCCAGTTTTGAGTGAAGAGAGCTTTGTTTTGATGGTTGAGAGGGAGGGCCAGCACTTGCCAGCACATGATTATCTCAACAGATTGAGAACTGGGGACTTGGATTTGTCCCGTAGAACAGAGGCTCTTGATTGGATTTGGAAGGTAGATTCAATAAACTTTCTGAGTACAATTTCTTTTCTTTTTATAACCTCTTTATTATTACTATTGGGAGGGGAATCTCCCCCTCAAAAGATCAGCGGATCTCCTTGCTATTTCGTTCTTGCTAATTATTTTAGAAAGATTTTCTTAAAAGGGAAGTAATTCACAAATTGATTACTCTTTGTTGGTTTAACATTGAGATTTTCCTTCTCTCTTTTTATTTTGTTGGTAATCATTTTCTATATTTCAATTTTAGAAGTGGTTAAATGGTGGATCCAGCTTCAAGGGCATTTATATTTTTATTTTGTTTATACTTTTTTTTAGTCTTATATCCAGTTTTTATATTCAATATATCTTTGTAGTTTTAATCTTGAATAAACACCTAACAACTCTCAAACATCTACATAGGCTCATTCTCATTTTGGCTTTGGAGAGTTCAGCCTTTGTTTGGCAATAAATTTCTTGGATCGTTTCCTCTCAATGTATGAACTGCCAGTAAGTATGTCAGTAATATATTTATGGAAACAGATTTTTCAGTATTTTCGATTGTGTTGAAGTAAAAATTAGCTGTGTTGAAATTCTGTGGAAGTTCATTCATTTTCTGGAATTCACAGAGAAGTAAAACTTGGATAGTGCAATTGTTAGCTGTGGCCTGTTTGTCACTAGCTGCTAAGGTGGAGGAGATTAGTGTGCCTTTGACTGTTGGCTTACAGGTGAACTTTGATGTGAACATGTGATTAATGCATTTGCTCTCTTTAATGCATGCTTCATTAAATCGATTGAACCTGTTGTTCTTTGTAAGTAATGATTTATAAATGGCAATGAAACACAATGCGCTACAATCAAATACTTCTGTTTTTCTAGTGCAATTTTACCATACACATACATTTGCTTACTCTAGATTAAGAGCCCGAATGGTAAGTCCAAAATAAAAGAAGTGTCTGTATCAGCCCATTGGCTAAATCTGCATTTTCTAAAATATTTATTCAAAATATATTTTAAACAGATTAAAGAAAACTATATCTTGAAAGTGAATATTGGAGCTGTCATTTGCATTAAATGGAGCCATTTAAGATGAAAATTTGCCTTCCAAGCAGGGACTGAATATCATTACTCTTATAAATCTACACCTTAGTAGAATGATTGGATCCAGGTAAGGACTTCATCAAATAATTGCCTACTTGGAACAGGTGGGTGACCCCAAGTTTGTGTTTGAAGGCAAAACAATTCAGAGAATGGAACTTCTTGTGCTGAGCACCTTGAAGTGGAGAATGCATGCTTACACACCTTGTACATTCATAGATTATTTCCTAAGGAAGATTAATAATGATCAATTACCATCACTACACATAATGTCAAGCTCAATGCAGCTTATTTTGAGCACAATGAAAGGTAGATTTCTTTCTTTCTTTTTTAAATATTGCACTGTTTTGCATTTTACCACTCTTTGACACATATCCCAAATTATTTGAAACTTGGATGCAGCGATAGACTTCTTGGAGTTTAGGCCTTCAGAGGTTGCTGCAGCAGTGGCAGTATTCGCTTCAAGAAGAACAGAGGCAATAGAGTTTATTATGGAAATGCCTTTATTCACTCAACAAGTACATAAGGTAATGTTACAGCTCCACTCCACTCCTCAGATTGTGTTCTCCATACAAATGATTGAATATTCTTGGCTGGACAATTTTTTTGGGAATTCTTGTTAAAGAAGTTTGTACATCATTTTCTTAAAAGAAAAATTTCCACATGTGGTCCATGACTTTAATCTTATCCATGTTTTGGTGAATGGTTATAGATTTATTGCCACCCACTTTGGACTAAAGAAACTACAACTTTAAAAAGAATAGATCTTTGATAGCATTTTGAAAAACAATAGTTTGTAGTTCTGAGCTGTAATTTAGCGAAGTGGTCTTGATTTGATTGCCACACACCGACACACAAGTATTGCTTTCAACAACAACATTGATGCCTTATTCCCAAAAGAGTTTGGGGTCAGCTAACATGAATCGGCATATGATGTATTGATATTGGAGATAAAAACAATGAATAGAGAAAAGGGAGACACAAAAATCTGATCAATCCTATACCCCCCTATACTCCCCTCTCCGTCTACTTTGCAATTGCATAAAAACTGAAAGTCTGCCTGTTTGGTATTTTGCTAATCACTGAAGGATAAAAAGCATTTGGTAACATCACTTATTCAAATAAGCAAGTCAAAAGCTACTTACTTGTGGTGCCACTAAGCCAAATACTCCGTAACAAACAGAGCCTGAATTTGATGATTGATAGATTCGACAAGTTTTCAACCAAAATGGGGCTGTCCATGTCCTACATAGTAGAATGTTAAATCAATTTTACAAGAAAACACAATTTTGTTTCCTGTCCAAAACTTGGTACACCATTTTGCGCAAAAGTGAGGGGATATTTGATTGATTAATTGATTGGTTGCAGGAGAGATTAGTGAAATGCGTTGAATTGATTCAGAATGTGAAGGGGTTAAGTATGGGCAGTGGTCGATCAGTGCCTCGAAGTCCAAATGGTGTGTTGGAAGCTTCATGCTTCAGCTACAAAAGTGGGGCGGATGAGCAGCAGGCAGTGAGCTCATCAACTACTACTGCTACTCCACAAGCTAAGAGGAGGAGGGTGGAAAGACTATCTTACCCATAAACTAAAAGGAGTAACGTCAAATCCAAACCATCATCAAGCATTTCTATCTAGTAATTTACTCCCCCCCAGCTTAGACTCTTTTAGGGTAGGGTCTGTTTGGATGGAGGGTATTGGTGGGTTTTAGAAGATCATGTCTATATATCAATACATTTGATATAATTTACAAAAGTTAAAAGAAAACCAAAACAGGTTATCATATGCTCTGTACCCATATTAATCAGTCTATTCTTGTTGAACTTTTAATCATTGTATAGTCTGAGCCTGTTGAGACCTTCTATTTAACCTGACCCTTAAAGGCGTGAGGAGTGAGGACGGCCCTTGCTGCATATACACAGACATATTGGGGTTGGTTGAAGTAGAAATAGTGCTTACTGTGCAAAATGGTCATGGAACATTTTCTATGCTCCTGATGCACTTTAAAGTTTATATTGATGCGTTTTTCATGGTGGAATAAGAAATTGATTTTTGAACCAAGTTGATGCATTGTACATTTAACACCCTTATATCTTAAGTTAGTTTGCATTTTGCATGAGAAGATGTACTTTATCTTTTATCCTAAACCTGTGTGTATATTTGAACGCCCACATGGGTTGTTCCACCGTCCACATTGTATGTATGAAATTACATCCTTAAAATAACTACTCCCCCTTATGCAACATTATGGTGTGAGGATGTAACGAACTATTGTTCTTCCTGAGCTAAAAAAATCTCATCCTCATGCGGCACTCCATGACAGATTGGGGCACAATTATAAAGGGGATTGAGATTATGAGGCATGGATACCATTTCTTTTTATATTTGTTCTTATTTTTTGTTTGTTTGTTGGCAGCCATGTCACCTAAGGCGGGCATATCTTGAAATGGAATTGCTTTGTAGCAGTGGAAATGTACCTCGAGTTTATTTATGCAGAAGACAGGAAAGGTTGTCAAGGAACGGGAGTTTGGGGAGGGTGACATGTCTGCAAGCATGAAAAGAATCATCACTAGATGTTAAATAATAATTTCTATACTGTTTAAAAAGTTTATGAGTTGTCAACGACCATCTCTATATATGGGCGGGGAACTGAATTTTATGCTGTGGTAGAAGAGAGCATTTAGCTTTTTTTTTTTTTGTATTTTTTCTTGCATAATTAAAATAGACAGAAATGGGAAATTCTTGAAGAATAATGCATATGGTTTGTTTTGAGCGTTTTCTTTGATTTTAATGCCACAGGAGGGAAATAGACAATCAACTTCAAATTCTAAATCAAATTCTAAAGGAGTTTGAAAGATGGCGCGAAACTGCGTCTAACTGCTAAGTAACGCTTTGGCGTATGCACCATACGATGTCGTTTATATTTTCACAATAATTGCCTATAAGTCTATAAACCCATTTCGACCACAGTCCAGGCCCACAATCCGTCTCTGATTCGCCAATTGACCATAGTTACTTCGTCCACTTTGCTACCAAAGTATTCATTTCTAAGATACACTCCTTCCCTCCTATTTTATTTGTATTATTTTCTGAGTTATTTCCAAAATAAGTGTAATACTCTCTCCGGTCCTAAATAAAGTTCAGTGTTTGATTTCACACAAATTAAGGAAATAAATTTGACTTTACTGTAGAGTACATTATTGTGACACTGTTTGACATTGTTTGACACTGTTTTGCATTGTTTTGCATTGTTTTGCATTGTTTTGATGTAGATAATTTGCCAAATAAGGAAGGGAGGAGAAGTGTGAATTTTATTTTGGATCGGCCCAAAAAAGAAAGTGTGAACTTTATTTAGGATCATATGTAGTATTTACTTTTTAGAAAGAAAAAAAATGTGATCCACAATATTTAACTTTATTGTACCTAAATTTCAATAACAATTTTTATTTTTCAATCACTTTATTAATAATGGTGTCAATCCAAAATGAGACACATACAATGAACGATGGTAGTACTTTCTTTGTTCTCTCCTAGGTTTACGGAACACCATCTTCCTTCTTCCCATGTCAACCACGCTCCAGCTTCTCTAGTTAGGGAATCGCTGCTAGGAGCTGCACCCCAGCATCACGGAATCTTCCAAATCTTTGGTTGGCTCGTGTTTTGTCAACGACTTCAAGGTAAGCTCTCTAATAAAATGAAATTTTCACTTTTTGTTGTTTAAAGTTCGAATGTGATTGGAATCTGAAGAGCAATTGAGCTTCTTTATTTTTCTGCCTCTTCTTCAAGGCCAATTGAGCTTTATTTTTTAATATCTGGCAATTTTTGAGAAGGTTTATATAGGGAAGGATGGAATAATTTTTTCATTAGTTTTGAAACAACATTCTGAAACAACATTCTTAAAAGGGGAAAATAATTTAAATACCCCAAACTTTGAAATGGTGGGAGCCTTTGCGGCACTGGGGTAAATGAAAATGAAAAATGAATGACCCCCAACTTTGAAATGGTGTGAGGTAAGCACACTAAACTTACATATGTAATACATATACCCAGAACTTTACATAAAAGTTATGTTAGCACCATTACTATTACTTTTTATTCGAAAATGTAAACTTATGGTGTTAAACACATGGTTTAAAATACTTCAACATTTATAGTGGTGTAGTTAAAGCGTCATAAATTTATATTGTGAAAGAAAAAACATATGTTCATGGCACTAATATTACTTTTTATATAAAGTTCGGGGTATAAATATTACATATGAAAGTTTGGGATGCTTAGATCACATCTCTTCAAAATTTGGAGTGTTTAAATTATTTTTTCCTTCTTTAAAATGCGTGTGATTCAAATGAGAAGGTTTAGATAGGGAAGGATGAAGTAAATTTTTCATTAGTTCTGAAACAACCTTTTTTAAAATGCGTGTGATTCAAATGAGAAGGTTTAGATAGGGAAGGATGGAGTAAATTTTTCATAAACAAAGGGTAGAATTAATCTGAAAGAACAAAAAAAGAAATGGAAATTATTAAAGGACGAGGAAGGGCACAAGAGGAGAAGATTACACTAAAAGAGAGTGCATATATTAAACTTATTGGCTGTCATTGTCTCTCTTTAAAACTCACACAGAGATGGAGCACATGAAACCGATTTCTGCAATACTAAAATATTTTCTAGAGGATTAGACCAAACACATTACACATATTGGTAAAATAACTTTAAAGTCTAAGAAACAATGCAACCAAGTACAGAGCATATATCTTCATTGTATGGGAATAGGATGTATGTATGGTGTATACTCAAAGTCTTTATTTAAACATAGATTATATTTCATATTATCCATGATATTTAACTTATGTTGGTAACGTTGAGTTCAGTGTTGTCAATCCCAGATAGCGGAGCGGGGCGGCTAGATCCAAAAGCGCTATAGCGGTATAGCGGATAGCGGGATGACCGCTATTTAAGCTACTTTCAAATATAATACATAAGTCATTACTAGAAGCATATATAATACATTACATACACATTTCAAGTTCAAATAGTATGATATATGACAATGAAGCTTCCAAAATTCAAACATCTTAAGTCTTAACATTCCCAAATCCTAAATTACTTAGTAATACTCTTTTAAGCCTTCAGTTTCATGACCAAAATATAAGATGCTATCATGCTATAAATGATTAAACATCTTGAATCAAAAGCAAGGTTCTAGTTTAAGAGTTTGAGCCTTGATATATAAACAGTCAAAAAAATTAGATCCAACTTGCAAGCCCTTTGAATTCATCATTCACCACTCCTCCTCATCAAATTCTTCTTCTTCTTCCAACTCTATCTCATCTTATTGTCATTTTCACTACTACTGCAATCATAAATTTCTTCTTCCACAGTTGTCTGCTCTGCCACTTCAACATGCTCTATAAAGTCTATTGAGCGGTCTCTCACTCTAGAGCTTGCAGCCCCTCTAGAGCTTGCAGCCCCTCTAGAAGTTGTACCTCTTTCATTTATTCTGCTTTGCTGCCTAGTGTTTATCAAAGGATCACAGACACCCGTTAGGTCAGCAACATCTCCCCAAGTAATGTTGTTGTCATCATCAAAAACCAAATCATCCCTAGCATCCTTTCCATCTCCTCCCATTACTCCCACTAACCACTCATTGCTATCATCAATATCGTTTAGGCGAATTGGATCAATCAAATCACGGTTATCAAATCACTCCTTAAGATCTTGGTTATATTTAATATAAACCAAATCTTGCAACCTTTGATGCTCAAGCCTATTTTTCTTCTTCGAATGAATCTAAGTTACAAATTTATATAAAAAAACTGTTAGTCCGGCCTCCAGTTTGTTGAAAATAGTATAAACAGTTTGTTGAACTTGTAAAACATGTAATAATAAGTTGCTAACATACATGCTCAAATGTACTCCAATTGCGCTCACATCCCGAGGAGCTACAAGTCAAACTTAAGATCTTTATGGCAAGCTTTTGAAGATTTGGTGTATGTGATCCATAGTTCCTCCACCATTCACCTTTAAATGCAAGTAAACATTAAACATTCTATTAGGGTGGGTGATAAACAATATTATATGCCTAACTTACCTGGACCAAGAATATCTCTTTGCCTTATTGCTAGCTTCAATCCAAAGAGACATTCAGCTCTCTTATAAGCATTCAGCTCACTCAATATTTTATCTTCAATTTCTTCATTTTCACTAAGCCTCTCAATGCACGCGTAAAGCCCTTGCATAACCTCATTGTCCAGATCCATTCTTGGGTTCTTGAAGTAGAAAGAAGGGTTCAAATAATGACCAGCAACATGCAAGGGATGATGGAGTTGAGTTTCCCATCTTAAATCAATAATTTCAAATTTGTTTTGTATCTCCTTTCATTCCCTTGAAAAGAACCTTGAATTGCTTCCTTGGCATGATCCATTGCTTCATAAATGTATCCCATTGCGGGTTTTTTTCATGATCATCCAACCTTAGAACGCGTACAAGAGGACCCATCAGTTTCAGAATGTAAACAACATCATTCCAGAATGTAGGATTAAGAATTATGTCTAGAACTCTCTTTGCATTTCGATCTTTGGAAACATTAGTGTTTTTATATTCATCGGAAGTAAACATGTTTCTAAGCTTCCCTCTTTGAGTATGCAGCCATTGCAAGGTAATGAATGACGTAGCAAACCCTGTAATACCACGTCTAAGCAATTCCATCTTGTTGGTGAACTTTCTCATCATGTTGAGAGCAATGGTCTGATTGTAGATGAAACCCACTACACAAATACCTTTTCTTATTGTTGTTTTAGTTGTGGGCAACTTCCCAATGTCCTCAAGCATTAAATCTATGCAATGGGCAGCGCATGGAGTCCAAAATAAATGCTTTCTCTTCACTTGTAGCAGTTTTCCTAAAACATAAATCACTGAACTCAGCCGGGGCAGCATACTCACATAACTAAAAAGTAAATGCCCCATATAGGATTAAAAGAAAAGACAAATTCTCAAATAGGACTATGTATGGTTTTTTTCCCAAATAGGATAGATTTACTCCTATTTTTAAACATCCGTATATTTCATTCCATTATTACCCCCTTATCCCTTTACGCACATCTCCCCTGTGCACAACCACTTTGTAAGGAATAAAAGTATTTAGATTTTGATGATGCTAGGACTATTAGAATTTGAAAGTACCCCCTTTAGAAATTATGTATTAGAATTTCTTTCTGTAAGTATTAGCATAGTCAACGTGCCAGAGATCCTCTTGGACTTCTTGATCAGAGTTGCTACCAGAGTTGCTCCCAGAGTTGCTCATCAGAGAAGCTACCAGAGCTGGGTACCAGTGTAAGTACCAGAGTTGGCATCAGAGACGGTCATCAGAGTTTGAACCAGTGAACCTCTTCAGACTTGCTTTTACTTAGCAGAGTTCGGTGGCACTTTCCAACGGCCGTGAAACTAACGAGAAATACCCTAACGGCTAGGAGCCACTCAACGGGAACATGGTACTGTACACGCATTAAATGCTCAATTAATGCGGTACGTATGAAGATATATTTAAAGCTGATGATTGACCATGCGGATATCCTTTCGCCCCCAAAATAGCAAGTCGAAGGTCCAACCGGTCAAATCAACAGTACAAGCATTTAATGAAGCTGCCTTCTACACTCCAACGGTAAGACCGCTCCTAGTATATACGATACACTTCGAAGAACTACGAGGATAACTTTGCTACGAATTTAAAACATAGTCCAAGCTTTTCTAAGATTACAACTTCATCATCCTCACAAGAAAAAGCCTACTGTGGGAAAGATATCAACTTCATATCCTTCTTCCTACAAAAGCAAAGTTCCAACAGTTCTTCAACACTTCGAAAGCCTCATCTACACATCCTTTGTGAAGAAGCTACGTTGGATAAAACTGATCTTAAATCAAATACTTCTTGAAAAAGAAGGGACGTCTCAAACTAGCTGGAGTAAGTGAAGTGGGGATACTTCCAGGACACTCAGTTAAATGAGACCAGCCATTAGGAAGCAGGACTGCATCTCGGGTGGCAATTAAACTTGAAGAAGACGAGGAGTGCTTCTTAAGTGCTAGGGACTAAGGCGTTGTAATTGTTGACTAACAAGCTTAGTGAAACAGTGGACCAGAGGAACACATTGTTCCTTGAACCACTATAAAAATCCCCGGTGTCATTTACTTTACGCATTTATTTCTGCACATTAGGATTCTAACTGGTTAACTCAAAAGGTTGGACTCTGTGTTCAACAGATCTTCCTTGAGAGTTATCAGAAAGGCATTTGCCTTGGTGTTTTCAGAGGCTACCCGGACAGAACTCTTATCCGCTGCCAGGTCCAGTTCTGCCATCAGAACTTGACCTTCTCTGTCACCAGAATCCGACCATCTCTGATAAGTCAGTGTTGACTTAGAGAAAAGTTTGAAAAATCCTGAACAGTCTATTCACCCCCCTAGACTGTTCCCATTATAGACGGGACCAACAATTGGTATTAGAGCCTCCTCGTTCTTGTAATCTTTTAGGTTACTCGCTGAACAAAGATTCACTTGTTTTAGCCTCCTTTAATATCTTATTATGGATAACACTCTTTCAAAGAATCTGATGTTTTCAGTTACCAAGTTTGATGACTGGAAGATACACATGAAGGCCAATCTCTGCGCACTACACGATGAAATGTGGGAAGTCCTAGATGCAAGTCCTTTCACTGAGTTCATCAAGGTGAATCCTGAATACACTGCTGTGGATCGTTGCGCTTACCGCTACACTAAAAGCAATCGCTGATAGTGAAGCACGCTCCTCCCCCTTTATAGCACAAGCGAAGCGCCACGCGGTCCGATTGCAACGACAGACTGGCTGTTGCAGGCACCGCATACCCGCGGTCCAACAATCCCCCCAGCACCTGCCAGCCTACAACTGCGCAGCATGCTGTTGCCGGGGGTCGAACCCGTGACCCTGGCTCTGATACCACTTGTGGATCGTTGCGCTTACCGCTACACTAAAAGCAATCGCTGATAGTGAAGCACGCTCCTCCCCCTTTATAGCACAAGCGAAGCGCCAAGCGGTCCGATTGCATCGGCGGGCTGGCTGTTGCTGGCACCGCATACCCGCGGTCCAACAGATGAAGGCCTACAAGGAACTGGCAGAGGAGCAGACTGCACAGTTCGAACAAGTGATCATAGACCTAGTACCTCGGGTAGAGAATGTCGAAGCCGATATCCTATCCAAGCTAGGCAATCCCCTGCCCCGGGAACAGGCGTCGACCGTCCCACAACATATCCGGAATTTTGCAAGACAGGAGGCACTACTCCGACCGGCAACAGAAATGATCCAGGTAAATGCTGTGTCTTATGCAGATCCCAATTGGGTAAAGGAGGTGACGGATTATCTCAAAGATGGGACCCTCCCCCTCGAGAAAGATGGACGCACCTCCGGAAGGGCCCCATGGGTGAAGAGACGGGCAACAAGCTTTGAGATCATTGGGGGTGAACTGTACAAAAAGACGTTCGGCGGGCCATATCTCAGATGCCTAGCGCCGGACTTGGCAGCATCAGTCATGGAGGAAATCCATGAGGGCATCTGTTCCAGCCACCAAGGACCCCGGACGCTGGCGAGGAAGATCATCCTATAGGGGTACTACTGGCCAACCATCCAACGGGACTGCTTCAATCACACCCAGAGATGTGCGGTGTGCCAGCAGTACGCACCTATGCCAGGGAGACCGGCCAGCTTCAACACCCCAATGAACGTCGCCCTACCATTTGCGAGATGGGGGATAGAACTGCTGGGACCCCTTCCCAGGACGACCGGCGGAAAGAAATTCATAATAGTGGCCATTGACTATTTTACGAAGTGGGTGGAGGCCGAACCCTTGAAGAACATCACTGAGTTCCAATGCCAACGGTTTGTATGGCAGAACGTATTGTGCCGGTTCGGCATCTCGGAACAGATCATCACAGACAACGGCCGGCAGTTCGTCGGCAAGGGATTCGAGGCATACCTGTCCAAGTGGGGCATCCGGCATTCGAAAGCCTCAGTCGCATACCCGCAGGCAAACGGCCAGGTGGAAAATATGAACCGGACCATCATGGATGGCATAAAGAAGAAATTAGAAGACTACTCCTCAACCTGGCCGGAGCAGATGAATTATGTCCTGTGGACATACAGGACAACCCCAAGAACGGCGACCGGGGAAACACCGTTCGCACTGGCATACGGATTTCAGGCCAAGGTCCCCACCGAAGTACTGGTGCCCACGGACCGGACTCTGCACTTCGACCCAGGACAGAACGAGGAGAACCTAAGGGCCGAGTTGCACTTCATCGAGGAAAGAAGGGACCTAGCCGCACGACGCATGGAGGAATATCATCGGGCAACCGAGAGGTATTTCAACAAAGCAGTAAAGGTCAGAGAAATCAGGGTCGGAGACTTGGTGTTACGAAAGCGGGAGAAGAGCAATGCGCTGGAAGGAGGCAAAATGGCAAGAAATTGGGAAGGACCGTACAGGGTATACGAGAAGAGATTGGCGGCGGGGACGTTCCTCTTACAAACTATTGAAGGACATTCCGCTGACATATGGAACGTGGAGCACCTGAAGAAATTTTACCAATAGCCCCCCTGAAAAAAAAACAAAAAAAGAGAGAGACAGGGGGAAGGAATCATTAGAAGTATTCCGTTCATACAAATGTAACAGCAGGAATTAATAAAGACAAGAGGCTTGGACGTTAGCCCAAAAAGTCCCGTGGTTTTTCCCTTTCCGGGTGATGGAGTATATGGGTCTGAGCCCCAGGACCCGCATACTCGGAAGAACAGAAAGCACAAGACAACAGAGTGGCGCCCTCGTCGGCCAAGACGCCCCCCGTCGGTCGAGAAGAAGCCAACTCGGATTGTGGTCCTGAGTCCAAGGAACCCGGGTGCCCTCGTCGGCCGTGCCCTCGTCGGCCGTGCCCTCGTCGGCCGCGCCCTCGTCGGCCACGAAGACCTCCCAGAATCGGATTCTATACTTGCTCATTTGTACAGCCCATTAGAGGCTTTGTATTCGGCCTAGTAGCGGTCCAGTTGTAAATGGGCCTCCCAAGCCCAAGGCTTGGGAGCCCAACCCTAATTTTCTCTATAAATACTCCCCTTGGGAGTAGTTATAGGGGTTACAAATTCATTCTATTGAAGCATATTATTGCACTTCTCTCTCTAGCTCTCACTTCTCTCTAGAATTTAGGAGATACATTCTATCATTTGGTGCTCTCGTTGAGAGCTAGAACAATCAAGTTAGCACCCTTCGTCGCTACCAAGCACAGCTAACCACTGATCATGGGGAGAACTAAGTCAAACCGCAACCTCGTCAGCAAAGTCATCCCGGAGGACCAAGAGCCCAGGGAGCACGATGAGGACGCCACGGCCGACCAGGTCGGCGGAGGGGACCTCTTCCAGGAGGCCTTCAACCTCACGACGGACCTCCGCAACCAACTCAACGGCGGAGTCCCCGACGCCCGCCTCGGCCTGGAAAAGAAACGAGCTGAGAAAGCGGACCACGCCCCGGCCCAGCCTATGGCCGCGGCCTCTCCGTCCGTAGATCCTCAGGTCCAGGCCGCACTGTCGGCTATCATCGCCAGCTTGGCTCAGAATCCCACCGTCCTCAGCGCACTCTTGCCAAGGACCGGGGGAAACGTCACTCCACCTCCTCATCCCCAACCACTGGCCGACCAGATAGGCAATAATGAGGGGGTTGTGGCCCAGGACACGGCGTCGTCCCACTCCCACCCTGCTTCCCCTCTTCGGCCCGGGCAGACCCCAGCGCGTGGAAAAGCCTCTGCCTTCAATAGGCTAGGTGACACGCGCCGTCGTCCGGTTTCGGAGAGGATGGCGGGGCGGATTGGTGATCCTCGTCCTGGCTCGCCAAGGGAAAGCTTGGGGTCTGTGTCCCGGACAGCGGACCAGCCCCGCCCGGACAAGGGCAAGGGAAAGTTTCACGAAGATGACGTGCGTCACCAGATCAACGCGGCTCACAACGAGCGCACGAGGAACCAGCCGGGCGGCGCTACGGCCGCCAGGGACCCCCGAGACGAGGTCATCGCCCAGCTGGAAAGGAGGTTGGCTCAGATGGAGGCCAAGCAGTCGGCCAACATCCCTACGGCCGGCGCCTCCAACGACCCCAGCCTCAACGCGCTCATGAACAAAGTCAGCGCCCTGGAGAGGGAGCTGGCCGAAGGGCGGGGTGACCCCATCATCCAGGTCAGGACTAGGACCCCTTTCACCAACAGGGTCCTCTCGGCCCCCATCCCTGAGAAATACAGGGGGAACGCCATCAAGTCCTATGATGGCCGATCAGACCCCCAGGAGCACTTCAGCCGCTATCAAAACAACATGCTGATGGTGAATGCGTCAGACGAATACCTCTGCTGTTGGTTCCTCTCTACTCTCGAGGGGCCAGCGTACGAGTGGTTCAACGGACTGCCAGAGGGAAGCATTGACTCATGGCAGGATCTCGTCCAGCGCTTCCTCACTCACTTTGCCGGGAGGAAGCGCGCCAAGAAGTATTTCACCCACCTCCTCTCCGTCAAACAGCAGCACGAGGAGTCCCTCTGGTCATTTATCGACCGGTGGACGAGGGAGACCGAGGAGGTCGAGGGGGCCGATGAGCGCACCCTCCTCGCCTTGTACCAGGGAGCCCTCCGCAGCTCCCCGTACGCCAGGAGCCTCATCACTGACCCCCCGAGGTCGTACGCCAAGGTGCTCCAACGCGGAGGCTTGTATGCCGACGCCGACGAGCTCCACAATCACAAGAGAGAGGGGGGCCATCCCCCCAAGAAGACAAATCCTTCGCCGGCCTCGGGTCCGTCCCCGGCCGGCCAGGGTGCCCAGGGCCGTCACGGCTCTGGTGGACAAAGTAAGAAAGACCGCCACTGGCGGCCGAGGCTGGAACGGCCGGGGGTAACCCTCACCCACCCGGTCAGCACCATCCTCGATTATGCCGAGAAGCACGGCCTCATCGAGCAGGCTCCTCGGCCGGCCGAGGAGATCCTGGCCATCCAGCAGGGCGGCACGTACTGCCGGTTCCACAAGAACTCGTCGCACAACACCGACGATTGCATCACATTGAAGAAGGCCATCGAGCGTCTTATTCGCCAGGGGGAACTCTCCCAGTTTGTCAAAGGTGGCCCGCGTAAAAACACTTGGGTGAACACCGGCAAACGTGGGGGCGAACCCTCTGCGAAGAAGCGCGAGATTGGTAGGCTCAGCGACGACGAGGACTTCGAGGAGCCTCCGCCGAAGAAGAATCACATCCACCTCATCGTAGGCGGGAACACTGGGGGGGACTCCGCCACTCAGAGGAAGAAATGGGCCCAATCCCTCTACATTGGGGAGGTGTCCCACGTTCCCCCCCAGCCGAAGAAGCAGCGAACGGAGGCGATCACCTTCACCGACAAGGATCTGCCTCCGGGTACGGAGTCACACAGGGACGCCCTCGTCATCCGATGTGAGATCGGTGACTCCATCATCCACCGTACTTACATCGATACGGGGAGCTCCGTCAACGTGATGTACCTGGACACCTTCAAGCAGCTGAAGCTGGACAGAGCTCTGCTGAAGCCGATCAAGACCCCGTTATCCGGCTTCACCGGGGACTCTATCGACGCCGAGGGCACGATAGTCCTCCCCGTGGAAGTCGGTGACGGCCCCCACCATGCAAAAATTGACATGGAGTTCATGGTGGTCAACCTCCGGTGCGCCCACAACCTGATCTTGGGCCGGCCAGCGCTGGAGGACTTGGAGGCCATCATCTCCATGAAGCACCTATGCTTGAAGTTCCCCACCAATGACGGCATCGGCTACGCCAGAGGAAATCAGAGGATAGCCAGAGCTTGCTACCTCAAGCTGACGAGGCCGGCCGAAAGAGAAGGACAGCGGATAGACACCATCACGGCCGCCGTCGCCATGAACGAGGAGAGGCCACATGCGGAGCCGGCCGAGGAGGTCGAGGAAATCCCTCTGGATACCTCCCGGCCGGAGCGGGTTCTCAGGGTCGGAAAGCAACTCCCCCAGGACCAGCGAGACGCCATCCTCCTCGTCCTACGGTCATACGTCGTTGTCTTCGCATGGGGCCCGGACGATATGCCCGGCATCAGCCGCCAGGTGATCACTCATCGGCTGACCGTCGATCCGGCCTCCGCGCCCGTCAAACAGAAGCGGCGCTACTTGTCCGCTGACAGGCGGGACTTCGTCAATGGGGAGGTCGCCATGCTCCTATCGATCAAACATATCAAAGAGGTGAAGTACCCAACATGGTTGGCCAACGTCGTCCTCGCATAGAAACCGCCGACGTTCAGAATGTGTGTTGACTACACTGACCTGAACAAGGCGTGCCCCATGGACCCGTTCCCTCTCCCCAACATTGATCAGCTGGTGGACGAGACGACGGGGTGCGAGTTGATGTCGTTCCTCAACGCTTTCAGAGGGTACCACCAGATCTCCATGCACGAGGATGACGCCGAGAAGACGGCATTCATGACCCCAGAGGGAATATTTTGCTACCTCGTCATGGCCTTCGGACTCAAAAACTCCGGCGCCACCTATACTAGGATGGTGGCCAAAATCTTCAGAGCGGTCCTTGGCCGGACGATGGAGACGTACGTCGACGACATGATCGTCAAGAGCAGGCAGGCCACCTCCCACGCCGACGACCTCCGGGAAATCTTTGAAATCATGAAGGAATTCAGGCTCCGCCTTAACCCCAAGAAGTGCGCCTTCGGCGTCCAAGGCGGCAAGTTCCTTGGCTACATGGTCAGCCGGAGAGGCATCGAGATAAACCCGGAGAAGACGCAGGCCATCATCAACATGGAACCGCCCCGCAACGTCAAGGAGGTACAGCGACTGACGGGGCGCCTGGCGGCCTTAAACCGGTTCCTCTCCAGGTCAGCTGAGAGGGCACTCCCCTTCTTCCAGATCATGCGCAAGGCAACCAGCTTCAGGTGGACGACGGAGTGCCAGGAAGCATTCGACGAATTGAAAAGGTACCTGTCGTCCCCACCCATACTTTCCAAGCCCAAAGCCGGCGAAACCCTCTTCCTGTACTTAGGGGTGAGCACGTCGGTCATCAGCTCCGTGCTCATCCGTGAGGACGAAGGGGTGCAGAAGGCCATCTTCTACATCAGCAAGACACTTAGGGAGGCCGAGCTCAGGTACTCCCCCATTGAGAAGACGGTGCTGGCCATCGTCCACACCGTGAAGAAGCTGGGGCACTATTTCCAGGCCCACACCGTCCATGTGCTGACCCAGCAGCCTCTCGGCGCGCTCATGAGGAGCCCCACTAGCTCCTCGAGGATGGTGAAATGGGCGATCTTCCTCAGCCAGTTTCAAATTGAGATCAAGCCAAGGCCATCAATCAAAGGGCAAGCCTTGGCCGACTTCGTCATCGAATGCACAGCAAGGGAGACGACCGTCGCCAACCCCGGGCCGGAGCCGGACGACACGTGGACCCTGTTCACTGACGGCTCGTCGGCCGCGAAATCATGCGGCGGCGGCGGCGTCCTCATATCCCCTGAAGGATTCAGAGCCTACTATGCCATCCGCTTCAACTTCAGGGTATCCAACAACGAAGCCGAGTATGAGGCCCTCCTCAGCGGTCTCAGGCTCGCCGCCGGCCTCAAGGCCAAGCACCTCAGAATCAAGTGCGATTCCAAACTGGTAGTGGGCCAGGTGGAGGGATCGTACGAAGCAAAGGAAGTCCGGATGAAGCAGTACAAACAGGCGACGGAGGAATTGCTGAAAGCGTTTGAAACCTATGAGATCACTCAGATCCCAAGGGCCGAGAACGCCGAAGCCGACATCCTCTCCAAGCTCAGCTCAGACACCCCGGAGCACATCTCCCAGTTGGCCAAGATCGAGGAGTTGAGCATGTCCAGTATCCATGCCAACCCCGTCTTGTGCGTCCACCAGCGACCAGAGGACTGGATCTCCGACATCGCCACCTTCATCACAACGGGGGAGTTGCCCCCGGACGAGGAGAGGGCCAAACTTGCCAAACTCAGGGCCCCAAGCTACACCATAGAAGATGGCAAACTCTACAAACGGTCCTACAATGGCACTCTCCTCCGATGCCTGCACCAGGACGAGGCCGATACCGCCATGGAAGAAGTTCATTGTGGCGTCTGCTCCTCGCACCAGGGTCCTTTCAGCATGTCCCGGCGTCTCGTCGTCCAGGGCTTCTTCTGGCCGACGATGGCACGGGACTGCGCTGACCTGGCCAGGAAGTGCACCACATGTCAGTTACTCCAGAAGGCCCCTGGTCGGCCAGCTGTCAACTATGCCCCGGTCAGCACCGCAATTCCATTCTCCAGATGGGGGATTGACCTGGTCGGCCCCCTGCCCAGAACCGCCGGTAATAACCGCTACATCATCGTCGCCGTCGACTACTTCACCAAGTGGGTCGAGGCGGAACCCATGGCCAGCATCACGGGGGCCAGATGCCAAAGATTTGTTTACAAGAACATCATTACACGCTTTGGCGTCCCCCAGGAAATTATATCAGACAACGGCACCCAATTCGAGGCAGCCCCTTTCCAGGAGCTCCTCCGGGAGTTTGGGGTGAGGCACCGTTTCTCCTCCGTTGCCTATCCTCAGGGCAACGGGCAGGTCGAGAACGCCAACAGAACAATAATGGAGGGGCTGAAGAAGAACCTCCAGGCCGCAGGAGGTAGTTGGGTCGACGAGCTCCCCAACATCCTGTGGTGCTACAGAACCACGCCGAGGAGGGCGACAGGTGAAACACCTTTCGCCCTGTGCTACGGCTTTGAGGCGAAGGCGCCCACGGAGGTAGCCATCCCTAGCCGGCGAGTGGAGCAATATGAGCCTGACACCAACGAAGAGAACATGAAGATTGACCTACACCTGGTTGATGAGAGGCGTGAGCAAGCTTACGTCCGAGCAGAGAACTACCGGCGTCAAGTGAAATCATACTATGACGCCAAGGTACGTTCCCGGGAATTTCAGGTGGGGGACTACGTCCTCCGCCGAAGGGAAGCAAGCCAGCCAACAGAGGGCGGCAAGCTAGCATTGAAGTACGAAGGGCCCTACATCGTCAGTGCCGTGGTCAAACCCGACACCTACAAGCTTAAACGCCCGAATGGGTCCAATGTACCACGAACATGGAATGTACACCATCTGGTGAAGTTTTATCAGTAATCCGAAGGAGGTGCAGACGGCGAAGCCCTCACCCCTTAACGGGTTACTGATTGAACGCCACCCTCGGCCTCGAGCCACTTATGAATAAGATCACGTTCTGATTTTCTCTGGAATTCAAAGTAAAACATTAGCAGGTGCCCTCGTCGGCCACCTTAGAGCGAAAGGCTCAGGTCTGGCCGACATGGCCCCTCGCATTTGCAGCCTACGAGCGACAAGCTCAGGCACTCCATTGTATTTTGTATCAGCGAAGGGCTCAGGCCTAGCTGAGAGAGCACATCGTCCTGGCCCCGTAAGCCTAGAAGTGAAACGCTCAGGTATGGCCGACGATGTCCCCAGGATGAGGGGCCCGCAAACGGCCCACGTCTTGAAACGGGAAGCTCACCGCGTCGTCCACGCGCCAGATCGCAGGACGACAGGCCTGAAATCATGGCCGAGGTGACAAAATCCCAAAACTCAGGGATGGGCAACGACAGCCGTTGGAAACCGACCAAAAGTCTAGCCCGCGTCTTAAATAGGCGACGGGACCCGCCCTGAGACCACGGACGTTATAAACGAAGTCCGAACCGGCCGAAGGACGAGCACACCCTTCGGCCGAAGCCTGAAAGAAGGATACCCCCCGAAACGAAAAAAAAAAAATAATAATAATACATATGAGGGGAAAAGAGGGAAGCCGACGGTCGCGCACGCTTGCCGGCCTCGAACAAAAAAAAAATCCCCACAACTCAGGCCCAACTAGGCCAAGTACATATCAGTTGAACACAAGTGTAGTACCACTGACATGTAACAAGGACGACACGTCCACACATTACGAGGGAACAATCAAGGCCGATACACACGCCTTTAAAACCCTAACCACATCGGTTGGGTGACACGCAAGAGGTGACCTTCATCGGCCATAGTCCTTTGAGGCACCAACGTTTGGTATGAAACAAAGCATCGCAATCCTGAGGATGACCAGGACGAAGCGGGCACTCATCACACCCGCGAAAGGATCAAGTAATCAAGAAACAACCTCTACTTGCCACCGCACCTCGACTAGCCGACGAAGGCAGGACCATCTCCTTGGACAAGCTACTCCTTATCCAGCACCCTCATCGGCCACAAGCCAGACCTTGGCCGACAAGGGCACCGCAAAGACGTAAATACCTGACATTTATACTCAGGAAATTATCTAAGTACTCAAATGAAGGAATTCTAGCCGAAGCGGGTACCAGTATACAACAAAGCCGTTAACCACCTACACCTCTACATGTGTACTTGTGAAAAATTCAGTCCACAAGACTATGGTGAAGGTGCCCTTATCGGCCAGAACACAGGGTTACAAGCCGACAACGGCCCTGGCTAAAACACCTGGGATGAATCCAAGGCCAGGACGATAAGGACGCCAACGCCTGGACGGAACGGACACTGCGGTCAGGGCTAAAAAGTGAAGCACCTAAAAGGAATCAAAAACACTTAGAAAATTTTGTGAAAAAATCCTAAGTGTTATGATAACAAAGGAACACCGGTCAAGCCGACCAGGCCACCAGGCCGAAAATAAAGCACCTAAGTGGATCCCAAAACACTCAGAAAAATTTCTGAAAAATTCCTAAGTATCCTGAAACTACGTCCAAGCCGACCAAGCCACTAGGCCGTAAAGACAGGAGCTACATGCACCCAAAACACTTGGGAAAATTTTGAAACAAAATCCTAAGTGTTACGACAGTAAAGCAAAGAGGCATAGGCCGACCAGACTACTGGACGGGAAGGCCAACCTCACGGACGTAGCGGACACTCGCGGGTGACCCAAGTTATGACTTGATACTTAGACAATTTACAGAATTGAAATGACAAAGCAAACAAGCACATAAAGGATTCAAGGCCGAAAAGGACAGCAAAAATTTCTTCAATTGATAAATTTCATTACAATTGGGGGGCACTACGGCCGTTACATCACTTGGCAAAAATGGAAAAGCTAATTACAAAAAGTAGCCACTCAAGCCTCGGGGGCACCTCCATCTGCGGCCGCCTCATCGGCCTCATCAACTCCCTCTTCGTCCTCAGCTTCTTGGCCGGCAGCAGGCGCAGCACTGGTAGCCTCATCCAGGAAGTCGAACTCAGTGTAGTCCGGTTCGCCGAGGCCGGAGCTTTCTATGGGGGCCTCCCGCTCCGACAGCGGAAGCTTGGCCTGCTCTTCGGGATCCTTCATCAGCTTGGGCAGCTTCAGGTTCCGTCTAGCCCATCAAGAAGTGTAGTTCATGGCCTTCAACGCCCGGGACAGCCGCCGACACAGGAGCCTTTGCATCCGCTCCTGGCCCAGGTTGTAGTAAACGGACATCTCCCGGCTGAAATACTCCTGGCCGGCAGGGGAGTTCATCCCCCAATTCTCCAGCCTGGCGGCCACCACTTCGTAGCACCAGGGGAGCCTCTCATCGGCCTTCCACCCCTCGGCCAAGAACTTCTCAACGGCCTCATCGGCAGCCTTCACGACGGCGGCCTCAGCCTCAGCCTTCGCCTTGGCGGCCTCCTCACTCCTGCGCTTCTCGGCCTCAAGCGCCCTGTGGGACTCCGCGAGCTCCCTTTTGCTCTCTTCGAGTTTGACCAGGGCATCGTCCCTGGCCACGACGGCTTCATCAGCTTTGGCCTGCAGCGCCTTGGCATCCTCCCGGAGCCGGTCAAGGCAGGCTACCGCCTCGTCGGCCGAGGCAGCCTTCTGCTCCAGCGCTTGCAGGTGGGCAATCTCCCAGTACTGCCTCTTATGGCTTTCCATAAGCATGAAGGCACTCTGCAGAAGAAAAACTAAGGTCAGGCAAAAACTCTACATAGACGAAGAAAGACAAGGATATAAGGACAATCACTTACTTGGACGAGGAGATCCATGCCGCCCTCATAAATCTTCGGGTCCTCGAGCTTCTTCAAATGAGCCCGATCTTTGGCCGGCATGGCCTTGGCCAGGACGACGTGGCCGGGGACGAGCTCATTAAACACGCCCCCGCCGACGGGGTACTCTATCACTTTCTGATAGGTGGCACCAGCAATCTCCTTGCCGGCCCTCTGCGTCCGTGGTTCCTGGACGAGAGGAAGCGCTGGGGCGGCATCATCAGCAACAGTAAGGTCCACGACGGGACCACCATCGCCCACGCTGGGGACAGTAAGCGTGTCGGCCTCACTAGCCGCAGAAGGGGAAGGAGCCCTCTTCGTCTTCTTAGAGACGCTCACGCCGGCCTCGGTCAACTTTTTCTGGCCGTCAGTGGCCAGTCTCTTTTTCTTGGACGGGGCAGGCTTTGGGGCCGCGTCAGCAGTAGCCCCGCTCCCACCAGCAGCGGCACGTCGGGCTGCCTCGGCCGCCTTAGCAGCCAGCTCTTCGGCCGCCTTGGCCTTAGCAACGGCCATTATAGAACGCCGGTCCATGACAAAGTCTACAAAGGAAAAACAAACAGATTAGTAAGGCTTAGGACAAAACGTAAAGACAGAAAGCCGAAGAAAAATTACCATCGGCCTCAGCAGGAATGCCCAAATCCGGGCCATCGGCCTCCTCAAAGGTGGTGGTCATCCTCGGCCAAAGTTGGAGGTCATCCTCCTTATCTCCATACAAGTGATATCTGAAGAAGCCGAGGGCCGTCATCTTGTATTCAGTGACGTAATCTTTCACGCTCCTCGGCCCCCCTTCCAGGAAAGCCTCCACCTGAGCGTCCAAAATAGAGCTCTTCGGCGGGTCATGAAGATTGAACCTCCCGGTATGGCCGAGGGAGGGGAACTCGGTGCCACTCTCACCAATGGACACAAACACGAACTTGCTCTTCCACCCATGAATGGACGTAGGCAAATCCGTGAAGCTCCTCTTCCTCGGCAGCTGTTGAAGAGTAGCATAGGCCGCACAGTTCTTGTGGCTTCCTCGGCCGATCTGGTACAAGTTCATGAATAAGGCCGTGGTCGGCCTGTAGCCCAATTCCTCACACCGAAGCAAGAAGCCCACTATCAAGGAATAACTGTTCGGCGTCAGCAAGGCCGGAGGAAGCCCCACCATGTCCAGATACTCAGTGACGAAAGGGTGAAGGGGGAACCTCAACCCTTTAGCAAAACTCATCGGGTATACTCCGAAGTATCCCGGTGGCGGAAGTAGAACATGGTCCGTCGGCCTGGGTGCCCTAACCCGCCCGAACGGCCCCACGTACATCTGGGCGACAAGATAGTCGGCCGCACTGCTCTCCGGCTTGATCAGGAATATGTTGGTGAGGTCCAAGTAGGAGAGGCCCAGCCCATTCTTCGGCCTCCTCACCCTCTTCGGCTTAGCGTCGCCCTTCACGGCAGATACCGGCCTCGGGCACGGAACGGCAGCAGAAGTGGACGCCCCGTCCACCGCTCGGGACGCACCTACGTCCTCACCCTCTGAAGAGGAGGCGGACTCCTCGTCCTCGCCTTCCTCGTCCATCAGCTCTCCGGATTTGTAGGGGCTCAAACGCTCTATCTCCTCTTCAAACTCCTCGAGCACCTCGTAGTCAAGGGACCTCGTGGAGGGCTGGTTGTCGTAGGGGTAGTAGTCCTCGTTCAAGCTCTTCATTACTACTACTACGGGCTTAAGGAGAACAACTTACGATCTAAAGGTGTTTAAACGCCTAACACTAGATCAACTACATACGGAGCAAAATATAAAAAGTGAGGAAGATCGTGATGAACACTAACCTCAAACAACGAAGAACACGAAGAACAGGCTTGAGAGTTTATCTCTCTAGAAAATCGGCCAGCACTTCGACAAATTCAGAATGCAAATGTGATTCTTCGTCGGAGGGGAAGGGGTACTTATAGACCCCCCCCCCACCAACGGTCACTACACGTGGCACTCTCCCAATGGCCACATCAACGGCCACCAATGGGAGGCCACCACGACACCAACGGGCCAGGCCCAAGCCACATCAACGGACCACTGGCAAATCAGACTCTACGGCCTACACACGCTCAACGGCTTTACAACTGCCAGCAAGCGCCCACAACGTCCCACTTGCTCACCAATATCACAAATGCCAAACAATAAGAGGATGGCAACGGCCAGGAACGTAACGGCCACAGAACAAAGGGGACAAATAGCCCACAGCCTTCGGCTCCTTGTAATAACCCTTGATGATAACTCTCTACAAGCGATTTGCGCACAAGGGTTCTCCCACAGGGTTACCTTGGCCAGAATCGCCATGAGAGTTGGATTCATGGGGACTACGGCGAGACCGCTTCGGCCAGGGACTCAAGCAACTCCTTCACCCCTCACACTCTTCGGCCTGAAGCAGTGGGGGACTGGGGGACTACACCGGCCTCAACAAAACAAAAGAGTGTGAACAAGGTAACCACAAAGCATGGCCACATCATCCACACAGCACAACGGAACTTCATCGGCCAAAGGCCCATAACGTCACTAGCAACGGCCAACAAGCCACTAGAGGCAAGGACACTCATCGTCCTCCGCCAACAATTAATCTTGACAGGCTCTTCGGCCAACCAGCAACGGCCACACAAAGGAAATGAGGCCATCGTCCATCAAAGCAAGGAACAACCTCAACGGCTTCACCGGCCCAAACATAAACTTCAACCACCAACGGCCAGGAAAGGGAAAGCGCGCCTTCAACGGCCACCATTGAAAGGAGGACACTCATCGTCCCAAAACAAATTAAGGAAACAACGGCCTCCCCGCCCACAGCGAGGAACATGTAACGGCCAAAAGCACAAAGCACAGAAATCTACTCTCCTTCACTTCGCCTACGTCTCAGCTTAGAGAGTGGGGGACTCCTGATGGAGTATATGGGTCTGAGCCCCAGGACCCGCATACTCGGAAGAACAGAAAGCACAAGACAACAGAGTGGCGCCCTCGTCGGCCAAGACGCCCCCGTCGGCCGAGAAGAAGCCAACTCGGATTGTGGTCCTGAGTCCAAGGAACCCGGGTGCCCTCGTCGGTCGTGCCCTCGTCGGCCGTGCCCTCGTCGGCCGCGCCCTCGTCGGCCACGAAGACCTCCCAGAATCGGATTCTATACTTGCTCATTTGTACAGCCCATTAGAGGCTTTGTATTCGGCCCAGTAGCGGTCCAGTTGTAAATGGGCCTCCCAAGCCCAAGGCTTGGGAGCCCAACCCTAATTTTCTCTATAAATACTCCCCTTGGGAGTAGTTATAGGGGTTACAAATTCATTCTATTGAAGCATATTATTTCACTTCTCTCTCTAGCTCTCACTTCTCTCTAGAATTTAGGAGATACATTCTATCACCGGGTTTCCACGATAAAATCATGGTGTACAGCGTCATCACAAAAACACTACGAGCCTACCAGGGGAAACCAACATCCCCCACCGGGCGGGACTACTCATCCAAACGGTATAACTACCGTACCAAAAGACCTCTCTAAAAAAAAGAAAGAGAGGCATTGGGGAATCCCCAAAGGGGATAAACCCGTTTCGCATCACAATCGCGGCCGAGCCCAGCTCAGGATCCTAAGGACCGGGCCAAATGGGCAGATAAGACGAACGGGTGATGGGACGAAGACCGGGGAATCCCCAAAGGGGATAAACTCGCTCCGCGTCACAATCGCGGCCGAGCCCAGCTCAGGATCCCAAGGACCGGGCCAAATGGGCAGGTAAGACGAACGGACGACGGGGCAAAACAAAAGACCTCTCCAAAAAAAAGAGAGGCACTGGGGAATCCCCAAAGGGGATAAACTCGTTCCGCATCACAATCGCGGCCGAGCCCAGCTCAGGATCCTAAGGACCGGGCCAAATGGGCAGGTAAGACGAACGGATGACAGGACGAAGACCAGGGAATCCCCAAAGGGGATAAACCCGCTCCGCGTCACAATCGCGGCCGAGCCCAGCTCAGGATCCCAAGGACCGGGCCAAATGGGCAGGTAAGACGAACGGACGACGGGGCAAAACAAAAGACCTCTCCAAAAAAAAATGGAGAGAGGCACTGGGGAATCCCCAAAAAGGGGAAGGATAAGCAAAAAGACCAACGGACGACAAGTGGTAAAGATGATCGCGGCAACCAAGATACACTTTATTCATCGGCTCTACCGGCCGGAAAGTACAACAAACACGAGTTCGGAGTGAAATCAAGAGTACAAAATAATCGGAACCATCACGCCTCGGGGAGCTATCCTTGAATATAGATGAGACTGCAAGAGCTTTCTATGAACCCAGAGGTGTGAGGGCCGAAGTAAGCCATCTTAAAAACATTAGTCGCCTCGGGAAGAACGGCCGGCAAGCCAGGAGGTACGACTGGAAAGCAGAATTTGACAAACTCACCCAGCCAGGGGGGGCCGTCCGTCACCTGACACTTGCCCTTCAAAGCCTCCCCGTAAGCTTCAACAAACGAAGCATTGAAACCAGCGGCCTCAGGATCAAACGGGGTGGGGAGATAACGCTGGAGAGCCGGGAGATTTCCGGCCAAAAGGCCGATCATACCTTTGGCAAAGGCATCGTCGGAAAGCTCTGCAAGGAACTCCTGGCCGGCGGAGGTTCCCGATACCAACCCGATGCAGTCCTTCAGCGGATCAGAACTCTTAGCCAGGAACTCCCCAAAGCTCTGGGCAAGGCGCTCCTTTACACGGACATTCACGACATCGACATAGGCACGGGACTTCTGGAACTCAATAGAGCCAGCCCCCTTGATCTTGGAAACATCAACCTCAAAAACAGGAACGGCCCCATCCGTACCAACCTGGCGAAGCTGCACGTCGGACCTCTCCACGGCGGCCACCTTGGCACGAAGCAGCTGCAGCTCCTCGGCTTGTTTCCTCACCGTCTCCTGAAGTGACGTGCTTCCCTTAGCAAGCCCCAGGGCAGCGTTCAAATCCTGTTGCATCTGGTGCAGGCGCTCTTTGGCCTTCTTCACCAAATCATCGGCTTCACAATGCACCTGGGCGGAAGCACGCTCCTGAGCTTCATAGGCAAACCGCGCCTTGCAGAAATAGATGGTGGCCTTGTTGAGCGTGCTAAGGCCGCACTCATGAAGGTCCACCGCGCTGTCACGAGCAGCAAAATACCGAGGGAGTTTCAACCCCAGGGAACACCAAATCGAAGAGGCCGTCTGCCCAAACAGCCTCTTTGACTCTGCACGGGGGCCCAACCCGGAGAACTCAATGATATCAGAAAACGAATCCTCAGAACCGGACGGAGGAGGATCGCTCGAACCCTGGCCCGGCAGGGGTTTGGGCGGCGGCTTAGGAGGAGAGGCGGCCTCATTATCAGACCCATCAAGGACCACCACGGCCTTGGAGGACCCTTCCCCATGGCGAGACTTCTTGGGGGGCCGTTCATCCCCAGCAGGTTCAGCCTTGGGCCTCTTTTGGCCCTGATCCTCACCAACGATCTGCTTTCCCTTGCTAGCATCAGCTCGGACAGAGGAGGGAGTAGCACGGGGTTGGGGAACCATGGCAGAAGATCTGGGATAAAGCCCTGCACAAAGGACAAGAGGAATTGTCAGAACAAATTGGGAGTCATAAAAAAGAGAGTCCAAAACCCGGGCCACAACGAGGACGTACCTATGCCGGCCTTGCCCAAATTGGTGTCATTCACCAGCAAACGCAGGTTCTGGACACCCTCACCGGCGATACGCGTGGCCTGTTCCAACTCGGGTGAATGGAGAACTGGGGGCTCAAACTTGACCGGAAAGGCATTCCACCGATCGGAGAAGGGGAGGGGGGAATCAACCCCGACGAGGAAGAACCTCTCCTCCCAGCTGTTCGGATTGGAGGGGTTGTTGGAAAAAAGAACCCTCCACGAATGGGCCACCACACAGAGATAACTCGTCTGGCCATACGGGGAAAGCCGGAAGAAATGCAGGAACAACTTCATAGACGGCTCGACCCCCACGTTGTGGCACCGGATTATTAAACCGGCGAGAATCTGATGGGAATTCGGAACGAGTTGGGCCGGGGCGATGCCAAGTCACCTGAAAAGAGAAACATGGAAAGGAAGCAGCGAGAAAAGGAGACCCGCTGCCACGGAATCCAGATGGACGACCACATGGCCAGGAAGATGCCGCATAGGGTGGCGGAGGAACTGTGCGTCCCAAACCCGTGGGGGGGGGGGGGGAAGCAACCGGGGAATCAGGTTCTTCTCGCTGAGGAGCAGATGTTGGCGCTGAAGCCGAACGAGGTGGAAGTTAAGGGGAAAACGAGGAGGCTGGGGGGGCATCCCACGCCTATAGACCGAAAGGTCGTCCCCTGAGTTACAGCCGTCATCGAATAAGTTTCCGGAACGGCCATGGGCGGACGGCTTGGGGACAATGGAAGCCATGGCAGGTACGGAGGAGAAATGGGAGACTTACAAGGAGTCTAGAGAGAGGAAATAATCCGGCAGAAGTAACAAAGCAATCCCCTTATTTTGGCAAGGGGGTATTTATAGGCGAAAACCACCCCGGCTCCCGAATAAAGGAGAGACACGTGGCGGGCCATGGTTGGTGCATCCTACGGCTGGGGACGCTTCGAGATCCACGCCACAGGGGACAAGCGCTTGAACCACCCCCTCACAAGTTCCAAAAAAAAAAGGAAGAAAGGGGATGAGCCTATGAACAAAGGATCAAGGGCCGTTCCTCGTTAGAAGAAGAGGTGAAAGCCCACGAACAAGGATCAAGGGTCGTTCCTCGTTAGAAGAAGAGGTGAAAGCCATGAACAAGGATCAAGGGTTGTTCCTCGTCAGAAGAAGAGGTGAAAGCCCACGAACAAGGATCAAGGGCCGTTCCTCGTTAGAAGAAGAGGTGAAAGCCATGAACAAGGATCAAGGGCCGTTCCTCGTTAGAAGAAGAGGTGAAAGCCCACGAACAAGGATCAAGGGCAATTCCTCGTTAGAAGAAGAGGTGAAAGCCATGAACAAGGATCAAGGGACGTTCCTCGTTAGAAGAAGAGGTGAAAGCCATGAACAAAGATCAAGGGCTGTTCCTTGTTAGAAGAAGAGGTGAAAGCCCATGAACAAGGATCAAGGGCCATTCCTCGTCAGGAGAAGAGGTGAAGGCCCATGAATAAGGATCAAGGGCCGTTCCTCGTGAAAAAAAAAACAAAAAAGAGGAAGGGGGAGAAAGTAGGGAAGTACGAATGAGTAAACAGAACACAAGCAGTAAATACAAGGAGGCTTTATTCTTCGGCCTTACTAGCCGGAACGTACAATTAAGCAGAAGAGGGAACTAGCAAAGCTATGTAAGAAAACCGTGGGGAGGGGAGCGTGGGGAGGCCGGCGGATCTTCTGCTGGCACCACGGGAGGCTCGGGAGTGGGGGGATCAGGGATATCACCCCTCTGAACAGCCGCTGTGCGCTGCTCGGCTCAGTCAAGTTTGCCCATAACTCGCCGAAGCTCAGACCCATCGGTGTAATCATCCACATTAAACGGGGGACAGCCGACCAGAGGGAGCACGCTTCTAAGGGCTTTAACACCTTCAAAATACCCCTAGGCGAAGGCACCATCAGCAAGCTCCGCAAGCCACTCACTACCAAGGGCAGTCTTCCCCAAAAGCTGCACCCCATGATCTAAACGCTTCGTATCCACCACCGACTGCAGCTCGGCTTCAAAAACCTCTCTAGCAGCGCCCCGACAGTACTCATAAGCAGCCTGGAGGAACTGAGAAGTTTTCTTGAATTCCTCCACGTTAAGGGACATGGTCAGAACGTCAGTGGAAGGATCTCCACCTTCGGGACGGGGGGCGGGGTCTGCGGCAGGAACAAACGAAATCCCATGTTTCTCAACAAGGGCTACCTTGGCGAGCAGGCCTTGTTTCTCACGTTCGCCCTGAGCACGAACGGCCTGGAGCTCCTGTTGGGCCTGGGCCAGGGCAGCCTGCGCCTTCTTCACCTGTGCCTGAGCGGCCTCCCGCAGCAGCGAAGCCTCCTGCTCCCTCTTAAGGGCCGCATCGGCCTTCCTCCTAAGCTTGGCGAGATCTCTCTCCCGAGCAGCCCTAGCCTGCAGCAAGCTCAGCCTGGCCTGCAAGAAAGGAAAATGGTTTAGGTGGAAATGAGGAGCAGAGTCAGAAGATAACACAGAGAACGGCTAGAGAACATACCTCAAGGCTCAGGAGCAGGGCGTTATCAACAGAGTCGCCCGAGGAACGACCTGATAACTCCAGCCCGGCCTGGAGGGCCATGTCCTTCCAGACCTCAGAAATGGGACGAACGGCGAAGGGAACCGCGACGCCCGTAGACTTGGGAGCAGAGGGCTCAAGGCGCGACCTCTTCGTCTTCTTCCCCTTATCCTTAACCCCGCCAGCAGGGATAACAATGCCGACCGGGTTCACATTCAGAACCCGGTTATCTTGAGGAGGGGCCTCGGAGGTTTGCCCGGTCACCTCAGCGACCAGAAGCCGCTCTGCATCAACAACCCACTGACTAGCTTGGGACGCGGCCGAAGAGGTAGCCCCAGAGGATTGAGCGGCCGCACGGGCTTTCGCTAGCACCTCCCGCTCCTTGGCAGCCTTTGCCTCATGACGAGCCGCCATAGCCGCGCTGTCCATTTGCTCTTGAGTAGGGGGAGGACCTGAAAAATGGAAAAGTAACATTAGTACCGGGGCGGTGCGAATCACAAAGGCACTCTCCTCAGGGAACAGACCGCCCGGGCCCACATGATGAACACTAGAGAAGGTCAGTCCAGGGATCACGGGCGGTACCTATCCCGGCGTTGGAGAGTGCCTCAATGGTCAGAAGGCTTTTTAATTTCCTAATGCCGCCCAGCCTCAGCCTGTCCACGGCTTCCCGCAACACTGGGGTCAGCTCCGGTGTCTGGACCTTCGGAGGGTACCCATTCCACCGTACAGGGAGCCAATCGTCCGCATAACGAAGGAAGAAGTAGCGGTTCTTCCAGTCATGGATAGAGGAGGGAGCCCCCTCAAACAGCTTTCTCTTGGGACGAGCGGCCACGCTCAGGAACCCATCAGCATTTTGGGGGGTAACTTGAAAGAAGTAATGGAACAGCTCCAGTGAGAAAGCGAGCCCCAACGACTTGCAGAGGACAAGGAACGCAGAGATCAGGCGGTAGGAGTTCGGCATGAATTGAGCCGGGACCACGCTGTAAAACTCAAAGAAGTCCAGGTAGAACGGATGTAGCGGGAACCGCAGTCCGGCCTTTAGAGAGTCCATATGCACCATCACCATCCCCGGATGTCTCATAATGAGGTTATCTACGCCCCGGAGGCTATAATAGGCAGGTGGGGAGGATGACTTGCAGTTCCCTCAAGGCCCTTTTGGAAAAGACCTGCTCGATCACAACTACGTTCGGGATGAGCACGATGTGCCTGTGATTGTCCATGGGGATGCCACGCTTGTAGATTCAGAGGTCATCCCATTCCTCAACCTCCTCACCCGAGTCGTGGTCGGCCGGATGCCCTGCCGCCGTGGCAGGTTGAACCGCCATCGCAACGGCGTTTTCAGGGTCAACGGCCATGTCAACATGTTCCCCTGCGACCGGGACGGCGGCACCGGTCACTACATCAGGGACTGCCGTTGTAGAAGCGTTGGAACTACCAGAACCACTCGCTTCAGCCGAAGAACGGGATCTGAGTTCTGACGCCGAAGATGAACCGACCGAAGAACCAGTAGAAGAACCGGAGCTAGTCTCCGAGGAGGAAGAAATCTCCATGGAGCAGGCCATGGGGAGATGTACGAGAAGGAAGGAGAAGATTGGAGTCGGGGATTTACCTTAGCTAGAAGCTTGGAAAAGAAACAAACACCGCGACCGAAATACACGCTGATCGGCGCTGAGAAGGCAAGAGAAGACAACAGATGAAAAGCCCTAACCCTTCCCTGATTTCCGGTATTTATAAGGGAAGGCACCGACTCAACAGCCAACCCATGGGCAACACGTGGCAAGGAGCGCATACAGGGACGCGTGTCGCATAGAGACGGGCTGATACAGAATGATTACAATTTTATTGGAAGTTGAACCGGCCTGATAGCTGGCACCTAGAGCCCCGCAAACAGCGGCGGAAAGTAACCGTCACCTAGGGAAAAGGGAGCAACGGATCAAAGCGGTACGGCGGAAAGTAACCATCACCCAGAGAAAAAGGAGCAACGGCTCAAAGCGGTACGGCGGAAGTGATCTTACTTCTTCATGTCCCGCGCAGGCTCGGAACATCAGAAGTGGGGGACTTGTGTTGGGTTAATGGCCTTCCAGGACCGGCCCATCAACCCCTGAAGCCCAAGAACCAAAGGACGTACGTGGCCCACCATAGCCAGGCCTCAAGGTCTAAAGGGCCAGGGGACGTAAGTAGCCCGTCGTAGCCAAGCCTCAGGGTCCAAGGCCCAGGGGACGTACGTAGTCTGTCATAGCCAGGCCTCAGGGTCCAAGGGCCAGGGGACGTACGTAGCTCGGTATAGCCAGGCCTCAGGGTCCAAGGACCTGGGGATGGACGTCTTGTGGGCTATACTTAAAGGCCTAGGTTGCCATCAAAGAGTTGAGTCCAATTTAGGGGACGGACGTCCCCCGCGTTATGGTGGGAAACCAAGATCTTGGCGGGAAGCGCATTTAATGCTGAAGATTTGGTAGTTGGAATCATGTCGCCCACAACCGGCCACGTCAGCCCCCCAACCACCAGGGGGTACTATAAACAGTCGCATTTATTTCATTGTAAAGGGTTCGCACATCGTTATTCTAGAGTTGTAATAGCGTCAGCAGTACGTAGCATATCTTCAGTACGTTCGGCCTTTCGGCTTGTAATCATAATATTGAAGAAAACAGATATTAAATCCACCCCCCGTTGTTTAGTGAAGTTCATTTACCTTCTACCCATTCGAAACCCCCCAGGTTACGTGTTGGGCTTGTGGGTTGAGGGGAATAAACCTCAACATACCGTATACCCATACTTTTCCTTCAGCATCTCAATGATAGTATGCACTTTAAGGGAAGGATCAGTGCGAACAATGTCAATCACATCTTTACAGATGAAATCTGAAGTCAAAGCCACGTGATCGGTAGTGTCGGTGTTCCCAACACACGTAGCAGAATGAGGTCCAGGATAACGCACAATTGTGAAGGTGTCAAGGTTGCCTTTGTTCTTTGTGGCGCGTATTCTCCAGGGGCAATTACATTCTTTCTTCCTTTTGCATTGTGCCACCCATTTGTGTTTATCGGACTCTATCACCCGAAAAAATTGGTTCCGTTTGATAGAATACAAACTCACCATATTGATGACTTGTTCTTTGTTGTCAAACTGTTGACCGACCTCAAACTCACCTTCGGGGGTAAACCTTTTCTCACATGATCCACTCAGCCACGTATCAGTAAAGCCTTCAGGGAGATCATACATTCTAGTAAAGTGGGTAGACGGGGCAGTTGCCGTGACCGTATCACCATCATCTTCATCAGATTCTGTCATATCTTCACCATTGATGTTGTCGTCAGCATCATCATCACTTCCCTGCCCATCCACAAATGATGCACCGTTGTGCAAATACCTGCCATCTTCCTGTATAACCATGTCCATTACAGGAGCATTTGAGGAGTTCCCAGCATTCACACCTGCATTGACATAATGCCTAGATACAACAGCATTTGATGTTGATGGAGTACGATAAGCGTCACATATGGATTCCTCAATGTATATCTCAAGCATTGACATGTCCTCCATCTGAACTATGGCCCACATATTTGTTATAGCTAGCTCATCAGTGAGGGGCATAAGCATGTACTTCCCCCGTTCATGGGAAATTTCATTTTCAAACGCAAAGAACGGCTAGGATGAATCATTGTGGTTGTATGTATTTTTTGAAGGATCTCGAGCATGCAAGCATCACGACAAACCATGACAAATGTGGTTGTACCACCTTCATGGCATATTTGACCAACATCCTCATAATAGTTCCCTCCCCAATGACACACAATTGGGAAGCTTGAGAAATCCATATTCTAATAACAATTCAAATATATCCAAAAGTCAAGATTCACAAACAACTCACATTTCAATATGAAAATACCCAAATTTTGATATCTACATTCAAGTCTACATTTCAATATCCAAATTTAGCTACATTCAAATCCACCCAAATGCCCAAATGTCAAAATATATACATGTCAAAATCAATTTCAAATCAAATTTGAACATTTCATAATCTAAAAATTCCAAAAAATTAACATTCAAAACCCTAAGTTAAAAATGAGATGAAATGGAGTTTGATTTACCTACAAGAAAGAAGAAAGAGTGTTGAAGATGGAGGTTTGCCGGAGTGGGGTCGCCGGATATGGAAGTTCGCCGGAGATGGAAATGGCTCAGTCGTCATTCGTCCTTCGTCTTTCGTAGCTGCTGCTTGGGGGATTTGGGGGTTGGGTTTCATTCGCAGTGTTCTCTTTGGTGACTGGGCGCTGTTTTTACTTAATGGAAAGTCGCCCAACCGTTGGGCGACTTATAAGTCGCCAAACCGTTTGGCGACTTATAAGTCGCCCAACGGTTGGGCGACTTTCCCTGACCACGGTTAAATCCAGCAGTAGATCCGTAAATACTTTTAACCCAATATTATTTTCGTAATTAATTAATTAATTAGCATTAATTCGAAAAAAACTCGAAATAAGAGAGAGAATGGAGAAAATGCCAAGTAAGATCAAGTATCAAATTCAGCAGCGTAACAACAAATTTGTACAGAGAATTTCGGATCCCTTTCCACAAGTTAGAAGGTGATTATTTATACTAAGGGAGAAATATTTGGCCAACAAGTAAAAAGATATTCTGTTACGGTGAAGACACGTGTCCTACCAGTCTAACAGAATAAACAAACTAGTCTAATAGTGTGTTGACACGTGTAAAGGTGATTGGAGAGATGATCACTAGAGTTGGCTGATTGGTACAACGTGTAACGGTTTCGCACCAGAACACACGTGTGTGTTATCCGGATTATTCTTTCATCCTATCTGCTGGAGTGACGTGGCACTTTGTATAGTGTTGGTGACATGGTGGTAGCTTTGCGTGGTATTTGGACTGCTAAGATGCCTAAGTCCATGTTTAGTAAATGAGGCCCCGAGCTTCAGGAGGTCGGAGGTCGGGTATAGCGTTTTCGCTCAGGAAGGCTTTCCAGGTCTTCGGTTTATCCAGTGACGGTCATCCTTCGTTCTTGTTTGACTCTCTTCGACTTCCGTTGACTTGGTGCGTGTTTTTCGAGGTCAGATCCGGTACCAACCTCAGTGTGTTCGAGGTCGGCCTCAGATTTCATCATATCTGGGTGATCTGCGAGCTCGATGTTCGTGCTAACCTCGGTGGGTCGAGGTCGGCCTCGGCCGGGGTTCCATACTTTATCGATTTGTTGCCTTTCGTTGCGACCCGACCTCCTGCGCCAAAGTCGGCCTCGGCTGAAGCTTCGGACTTAGGTATTTGGTGCATAGCTGGGAGTCTTTGCCCGCCAATCATGATATCACTGGGGTATATGGGAATATAATCCATCATAGAGATTGATTTCGAATGCAAATTATACCGTGGGATTGGTACACCACGTGCATGATGTACCGATCCCAAAACTATGCAGTTTTATTAATTAAAAGGCAGACAACTCTTGTTCCGATACGCAACAACGCAATTCTACCGCGACTGCTACATTACTAGCACGGTTGACTTCATCTTCTGGAATGCCGCTTCCGTCTTCACAAACTGCATGATCCACACGTGGAAGCCGATGGAGAACTAGCAAGACATCGTTCTGCAGATCGAACCGCAAGATTCTGGCCGACGACACTCTTGAGTCGGAGAAGGCGAAGACCTTTAGCTATCTGGGCCGTCCATGGAAGGAGTTCTCAAGAACAGTGATAATGGAGACGGAAATTGGTAACTTCATCGACCCGGAAGGATGGATGTTGTGGAGCGGCGACTTTGCTTTGGTGATGATGTATTTCACCGAGTACGGAAACTCCGACAAGGGAGCAGCGGTTACTTCCAGAGTGAAGTGGGGAGGTCATAAAGGCGAGATAATGAAGGATGAAGCCATGGAATATACCATCCGTCCATTCTTGTAAGGGGAAACTTGGCTTAAAGCAACTGAATGTCTCTATGGTTTTGGCCTCTCTCACCAGTTACAGTTCGTATATACTCTGTATATTTTATACATTATTGAACAAATTAGATTTGGACTTGGTTCAAGTTACTTTGAAAATACTTCCAGAGTTACATCTTTTTTTTACGCGAGTTACATCATTCATGTGTTTGGGTTATTATGCACGAGTTACATCTTCTTGCGCGTGATTTACATCTTTATATGCGCGAGTTACATTTAATCTTGCATCAACAAGTTACATTTTACATACACCTAAATTAGATTTTCCATCAACGCAAGTTATATTTTCCGTAACACGAATTACATCACAAAATAAATTACCCACTTTGTTGAACCAAAAAAAACTTTTTCAATTAATTTTTTGTGTGCAAAATATTGTTTTTTTTTGGGAAAAAATGATTTCTTTAAAACCTTTTATGATCTTAATGATATAAACAAAACATATTCACCATTTAGGTAAAGTTATTTAGCATTTAGATTTCTACTTGCTTGCGTTGACATTTCTTATTAACGTGAATTACATTTCTTTACACGTGAGTTACATCATTTCTTGCGTGATTAATTTTTTCCTTCTCTTCTATTCCTTTCTATTTTCTTGGGAGGTTTTGGTTTGGTCCCCCTCTCTTGTAATCGTTGATTTTTAATAAAATCCTGGCAAGCTCGGTGAGCTTTACAAATGAGACTCATGTTCGGCTTGATAAGCGTTCGGTGTTCGAACCGAGCGCTCGATAAGCTCGATAAATATAGTCTTGGACCGGGACCGGCCCGACCGGCCCATGAACTGGCCCGGCCTGCTACTGTGCGGGCCCGACCCGGCCCGGACGTTGGATGCTGGTTCCGAGCCTAGGCCCGGACCGATAATGAATGTGGGGCGGTTTCGGGACTTGAATTTGGTGACCCGGCCCGGCCGGGTCGGGCCCGGGCCTAACGGCTAGAATTAAAAAAAATTATTAAACAGGCATATAGCCCTTGGGGAGCTCCCAAACGGCTCTATAGCCGTTGGGGGAAAAGGGGGGGTGTCCCGGGGGTGGGGGGAGAACTATCAAATAAGCCCTCAAACTTTCATAAAAAGTGCAAATAAACCCATTTATAGGAGGCTCTGTCCGGCTGTCGCCATTTAGGGCGGTTTCCGGCAGAAATGTTTTATGAAATTTTTTGAGCATCTTCTTCATTAAGTCTAGTTTACCCATACCAAATATCAGCTAAAAATTCAATCGACAAGGCAGTCAAATGATTTTCTGAAATATACTGCGCTGTCTAGCTGCGCAGTCATCTTCAAAAATTCATTTGTCTGCCTTCCCGATTGAATTGTCAGCTGAAATTTGGTATGAGTAAACTAGACTTAATTAAGAAGATTCTCAAAAACTTCATCAAATAATTCCACCGGAAACCGCCCCAAATGGCGACGCCGAACAGAACCTCCTATAAAAGGACTTATTTGCACTTTTTATGAAAGTTCGAGGGCTTATTTGGTAGTTATCCCTTTCATTTTTTTACACAATTCATTCTCTTACTCTCTTATTTTCTATCAACTACTATATTCATCAATTTCTTCATCTTCATCTACTACTCTTCACCACTTTCTTAATTATTATTACTATTCTTATTATTTCTAATATTATATATTGTATTTAAATTTTCATATATAATTATACTATTAATTAATAGTAGTATTGTAATATACTTATATTATTAATTTCCTATTACTATTGTTATATTAATACTACTAATATACTTAGTTATTTATATTAGTTTCCTATTAATATACTTATATATTATATACTATAAATATTGTATTATATATTAGTTATACAGTTATTGTATCTACGAATATAGTTATTAGCTACTTATAAGTTACAAATACATATATTATCTACTTAATATCTACTTATTATATAGTTGTTATTTACTTATATATACTTATATTACATCTAATTAATATATTAAGTATATATAAATATTAAAGTATTAAATATAAGTGTACTACTCATATTATAGTAGTATACTTATATATTCTATTACTCCCATTAATTAGTATACACATTCATACATTTTTCCTATTTACTCATCCTAGTTACATTTGTCATTAAATTAGTTCATTACTTAATTGTTACAGTTGTCATTAAAGTTTTTATTAAATTAGTTCGAATTTTTAGGTGTCATTAATTAGTTAGAATTTTTAGTTCTTAAATTGTTACATGTAAGTATTTAATAAATTAGTAGTTCGGAAGTAGTTCTTAAATTGTTACTTAGTATTTGAGAGAAAGACGTGTGAAATATTGTACTTTTCCTAAAGATTTGTCTATTCACGTGAATATTACTTATAAATTTATTAAAGTACTTGTTAGATTTAAAGACCATTTTCCTGCTTTTTAAAAGAATATGCTAACTATATTACAAACCCGATTGACATCGACACTTACGAAAAAATTGTGAATGTTTTGGTATTTTTTAATAGGTTAAAGGGTCAAATAAGTCCTTGTATCCTTTCGGATTGCTCAATTTGCCCCCTCAACCCAAAAAAGTTCTAATTGGCACACTGAACTCCATAAAAAGATTCAAATTTTACTTTTTGCAGGTCACAAACCGGTCACCGCCACATCACCCGGTAGGGTGCCAACTCAGGGGGTCAAATAAGCCCCTGAACCCGACTGAAATGTTCAATTTACTCCCTCGACCCTTAAAAAAAATTTGACATTTTTTAGGGTTGATGGGGTAAATTGAACGATTCGATCGGGTTCAGGGGCTTATTTGACCCCCTAAGTTTCCACGTCACATTCCCAATTGGCACCCTACCGGGTGACATGGCGGTGACCGGTTTGAAACCTGCAAAAAATGAAATTTGAATATTTTTATCGAGTTCAGGGTGCCAATTGGAGCTTTTTTGGGTTGAGGGGGCAAATTGAGCAATCCGAAAGGATACAAGGACTTATTTGACCCTTTAACCTTTTTAATAATGCAACTGAAACTTTTAGTATGTTTATACACCTACCTCAAACCAATTTTCTCGTGAAGCTGTTAATCTCGCCGGTGCTTTTTATTAATTTTCTGATGCCCCTCACGTGAGTTATTTTTGTGAATACATGAAAGAAAAGTTTTTAAAATATTATGCACGTATTCCGCATATTTATAGTATTGCATTTATTCTTGATCCTCATTATAAACTTAGTGCTTTGCAACAATGTTTAGATTACTATTATGCTTCTTTTTTTGGTCAATTTCCTATGTACGAGGAAAAGGCCATAGACCCTAAACAAGAATACCAAGAGGTTAGTAATTTATTATTTAATGAGTTTCATGCACAATATGGTAACGCACCCCCTCCCACGACACGAACATCTTCATCTAAAGGAAAACCATTTTTTAAATCAACATTTGGCAATCTTATGAAAAAAAGTACTCCCTCCGTCCCATAAAATTCTTCTCACTTTCCTTTTTAAGTCATCCCAAAAAATTCTTCCCAGTTAGCATTTTTGGACAATTTGTGTGGTCCACATTCATTTCACATTTTTCTTACACAACTACAACCACACATTTCCACTTTATTCCATTTTCTTAATCTGCGTGCCAAGTCAAAGTGGGAAGAATTTTCTAGGACGGAGGGAGTAAATCAACTCCCGTTATTGAACAAAGCTCAGTTAACGAGCTTTCTTTGTATCTAACATTTCCTGTTGACTTTGAAGAAGATGATGACTTTGACGTTCTAAAGAGGTAGAAGGATAAAGAAAGAACGTTCTCGATTTTATCAAAGATGGCTAAGCAAGTGCTATTAATGTCGGTTTCAACTGTTGCCGTAGAACAAGAATTTAGTGCGGCCGGCAACGTTCTAACGGATTATAGAAAGAGATTGAGCGCAAACTCTCTTGAGACGCTGGTTTGCTACTATGATTATTGGTGGAAGGCCCAACGTAGCATCACCCCACTCAAGGAGGATGGCGTTTCACCGGCTCTCTGCGATGTTGCAGCAGATCTCCGGACCTCTGCGAATTTCTCAGCCACCAACGATGTTGTTGCCGCCCCCTCAGGCAAGGGGAATGTGCTCTTTGGCGACGGGAGAGAAGATGCAGAGCACGTCTCAACTCAAACGACCAGGCAGGGCGGCTCAGGCATTGGGAATCTCTCTGTTCATCATTTGGAGCCAGCCAGCCAAGTTCTCGTCCAGAACCATATTGGAAACTGCAAGGAGACTATCGTCCTCGGTAAACACATCCAGAGGTGGAAATTGCAGGTCAAAATGGTTCCATGTCAGATTCAATTCGAACGGCAGAAGATGAGTATGATATTTACATTGAAAGTAAATGTTTTAACTTCAAAATTATTGATTGCGTTACTGTTTGCATTTCTGAAACGAAGCATGGAATATCGTCTTTTATCAATCTCGATATTGCTAGGCTTAATTGGTCGAAGGATTCCATACTCGCGATCTTTTTGAGTAGGAAATTCGGTACTAGGTTGGAGCTGAATAAATCCTTAATTGTTTTGTATGATGCTAATTTCTTTGGAGGATTTATTCGAATAATTGAAAAGGGGTGTGATTCTATGTTTATTCCGGAGGGAAGGAATGGACAAGGGATAAATCTTTTTCTTTAGGGGATTACAAAAGCAAGTACTTTGATGAAGTCATTTGTTCCCAAAAAATTAGCAATTGAACATGATTCGGATGATGGCTTGCCGCCACTTGTGGACTTCGGGGTTTTTTGTTCGAACAAAGGATCATCTTCTACTGACACAGAATCAATATCCTCTTTAATCTTCAAAGAAGATTTGCATTATCTTGGGCTTATGTATGAATCGGATAATATTTCAAGGAGTGCTATTGTGATTCGGGATACTTCTCATCAGGGGACATTATTAACTTTTGAAACAAAGGAGATAGATGTGTCAGATATCCTTGAAACTACTCCTCTTCAAGTTTCTTTTTCACCTCACAATATCGAACCTCTTTTAGCGGATGAATTGGTTTCTCCCCAAACTGAAGTTTTGGAATATATCAATATAATGCTTCGGGTGGTAAAGATCTTGAAATTACGCCTATTCAGTGTTCAAAGGACACTTTCTGATCGTGAGCTGCTAGATCGCGTTGCTGACACTTTCTAGATTGCTACCTCGACGGAGTGCTCGTCTCAAGGCTAAAAAAATGGTTGACGCATAGGGTCGCTCTTTTGGGCAACTTAATATAATTCAACGGGGAGCTTTTCGTTCTCTTTGGGGCGTTGATTGGTGGTGGATTTGCGGGGCCTTATTGGATTGTTCACTCATTAGCGATTTTGTTTCACTTGCTTTCTTTGTTTCACTAGCTTTTTTTCATCATTTTGTACTCTTCTTATTTAATAAATATCATTTTCTTGTTAAAAAAAATTTATCGAACACTTTACACTTCATGTTTTAATTTTTTACCTAATTCTCAATTGCAGACTTGTAGTTCATATGTCAAATAATATACGTTCAGTTTTTTGTATGTAGCACTTCTTGATTTAATTTCTTAAACTAAAAAACCGACCCAGCCCGGCCCACTACCCGGGGCGGGTAGCCCAGCCCGAACCGGTACCGTCGGACACCCAGGCCGGTCTCGGGCTTCCTCCCCAAAAACAAAAGCCCGACCGGGCCAGGCCTGGAACCAGAACCAGATCGGGCCCGGTCCATCAGTAGATAAATATGCTCTAATTTAAAATTTTAGGTGATGCTCGTTAATAGGCTCGTGCAGTCGTGCTCAAATGATTCGACAAGTATTCGGTTCTTTAATAATCATATTTAAATTCATAAAATTGTACTAATTATATTTAAATTTTAACATATGTAAATTATATTTATAATTTCAAGGTGTTTGATAGACCCGAGTTCGAACCGAGCCGAATACATACTATGTTCGAGTTTGGCTCGATTAATTTTTCAAACTTGAAACTCAGCTCAGGACTCAGGTTCGAGTTCGAAAGTTCGTTAAACTCGGCTCATTAGGTTCGAAACTGAGCTCGAACTCAAATAGTTTGATAAATGCTCGGTTCGTTAACAGCCCTAGGCGCACGTAGTTAAGGTGACACTGACGTTGGACAATATTGATGCACTAGCTCAACTGCACCCCGCAAATTAAACGAATGAGTGCATCCCGCAAATTAAATGTAAAAAATAAAGACTCCATTCTACGTTTGACAAGAAAGTCCAGAAGTAGGAATTTATTTATTTATTTATAATTTGTATATAGTTACAACAAAGGAGCGGGCACTAAGAAAAAAATAATTTGCAATGGTTCAGCTTCAGTACTTGTGGGCTGATAGGGAAAAAAGAAAAAAGAAATGGTATGCAGGAGGAATTAAATAAAGTCGGGCTGGCCGGTGGACGTAAGGCAACGGTGCCACATCCGACTATTGGGGTCGATGCACCTTGCATGAGAAATGACTTCAGGAATGGGAAAGTACACATAATGTGTGTTGCATATTCCCACGGTGATGCCACTATATCCACCAAACGCACCATGAACCTGCACCCCATAATACATACCATCAGCTTTCACATATAATCAAAAACCTAAAGCTAAAACTATTGTTTTCACAGAAAAGACCTCAATAACACTAACACATATCCCAAGCAACTAAATAAATAGGACTACAAGTGGAAAGGAAGGAAAGCAGAGAGGTTGAAGACGGAGATAAATAAGCTCTTTGTCATCTCTCGTATTCTCTCATTTCTATTTTTTGAAGCTTCGTTATCTTTAAATCTTCATTTTATAAATATTTTCATCCTAACAATACTCGCAATTCACAATATATAAAAAATTACTACTATAAAAAATGTCACAATTTTAATAAAATGTCAGATATTGTCATAATACACATTGTTAAAATAAATAACATCACAATATTGCATTGTCAAAGTGTCGGGAAAAAATCACAATTTCGAAAAAATGTCAATGTCATAAAAATATCACAATGTTAATATTATCATTACAAATATTGTCAATATAAATATTGTCAATATAAACATTGTCAATATGTGGGGAAAATGTCACAATAACAATAAAATATCACAATGTAAAATAACGACAGTGACAATGTCAATGCTATTATAAATAATGACATTGTAATTAAGATAGTGTCAATTACTGTCAACAATAGTCGTGAAATGTCATTGTGAAAATGTGAAACATATTAAAATGCCACAATGTCAAGTAATGACAATGTCAATGTTGACTTCAATGACCGTCATGCTTTAAATGACAATGCTTTAAACTAATTTTTAGTTTTTCTATTACACATAAAGCAATTTTACCAAACACTCTAACTTCTATTTTTTCAACATCATTTCTCTTTGCGAACACTACCAACTTTTACTATTTAGTACTTTCCATATAATCATTTTTTCATTTTCATTTACCCCAGTGCCGCAAAGGCTCCCACCTACAGTGGGGTAAGGGGGATCGGATGTACGCGGTCTTACCCCTGTACTAAAGCACATAGAGACTGTTTCCGGATGACCCATAGTGAAAATCACGTCCAAAATTGCATGGACTGACTGCTGCTCCATAACATAGAAGCGCAGACAGTTTAGTGAGCCATTTTACTTTATTCCATCATAATCTCAAGCCAAAAAATAATGAATCTTTGGCTCCATTGCAAATGATGAAAAATTAGAAGCAAACACAAGCACTTCTTAATAGTCCCTCCATTCCAGAATAAAGGAGTGTTTGCAAAAACTTTAAAAAAAATGCTTTTCAGCTTTTGGCTTTTAAAAGCTGAAATTGGTGTTTTCAAGTGACAAATTATGCTTAAATTAAGCACTTAGAAGCTAAAAGATGAAAGTATGTTGAGGGGTGCTTTAAAGTTTAAACTGCTTTTCACTTTTTTTATTAAACATGAAGCACTTATTTTATCAAACACTACCAACTATTCTTTTTCAGAAACACTTTTTTCTCAAACACTACCAACTTTAATAATTAAACACTTCTTTCCAAAATCACTTTAAAAATCATTTTTTTAAAGTAGAAGTAATCGCAAACACTCCCTAAGTTTCTCTCATTCACTATTCATGCACTCAACTTAATTTTGTCTTTTTAGATCGCTAAATTTATAGTTGTGTAAATGTTGTTATACTTTTGTTAAATATTTTATTCTCCTAAACTTCCCTGATTTAAATGAATAAACAAAATGAGTTTTAAAGAACTTACGGCATTTTGACCAAGGACTGTACAGAGAATTCCATCTGATGCATTTGCGCGGCATGCACGGATCATGTATGTTGGATCAATGTATTTCACATCTGCTGAAGCACCAATCTCCTTGAAGTACTTTTTTATCTGTCAAAAGTAGTGCAGTATTACAACTAGGAAGAAAAGAATGGCAAAATTAGTCTTGCGAAAGATATTAGAATATGCTTTAGAATAGTTTAAGAATATACTTTAAGATATTATTTTTAAGATATTATTATTGTATAGAATCATATATAGGAATATTCTATTTGTAATGTATAGACAGAACTATTATTCAATTCTCATGAAAATTAACATCAAAGAATATATAAGAATATTCTATTTGTAATGTATAGGGACTTTGCTGTTTTGCTTAGTTTTGCTGTTTTTCTCTCTAACACTAAGTTCTTAGCCTTATCCATAACATCAACACCAAAACCCAGAACCTTGGACCAGGCCAAGACCACCCTATCCTGCCTTCATCCTACCCTGGTGCGCCTGCCGCCGGTGACCAGATGTTTGAAGTCCGCACCTTCAAAGGTCTCGCAGCCGCCGCACGTGCTGGCATGTGACACTGTTTACCTGACCGGAGATTTGATCGGAAATCATCTCCAGCCTCACCTGTGTATCCTCTACCATATGTGAAAGTTAGTTTCAGGTGTCTCAAATTTGGAACTCTCTTGTTGAGCAAAACCTGTTTAAGTCGACGAAGACGTGCGTTTGTTGGGATTCCACAGCAGTCAACTGGGTCCTCTTCTTTATTCTCCAAATTGTGACTCAATGAATGGGAACCTAGCTGTATGTCTAGGTTGATATACTGATATCCAGTTTTTTACTAGACAGCCGACACACAAAAAATTAGAAAGAAATAAAAATAAAAAATTGAAAACACAAATGTCTGGTTCACATTCCAACATAGACACCTTTGCCAAGTTAAATAACTGACCTTTGGTAGTATCAGAAGCTGTTCCAAATTTCCAATTAACTGTGAAATTACAGAAAATAAACTTTGTGGCTCCAATTATCTTGAATGGAGTAAAACTATCAAACGTTATTTGAGGAGTTGATATATATCCCACTTGGTTGATGAACTGCCAAAAGAGGAAATTGACAAAGTCGCTAATGGTGTCTAGCTCCGTGGTGATTCTATATTATTTATCTAGATTTAAAACTCAATGGAGAATGAGGTAATGAGGTATGTTAGTCACTGTGATACTGTGAAAGAATTGTTTGATTGTTTGGAATATATGTATTCGGGCAAAGGCAACCTCAATCATATCTATGAGGTGTACAAAGCCTTTTGCAAAGCAGAATTGAAATATAAGCTTCTCACGGCTTCTTTTATGGATTTCAAGAAAACATATGAAGAGTTTAATACATTAATGGCATTTAGGATTGTAGATTATTACAGATTGTTCTAATTACTCACCTGATTGAGCATTTATGAGGAGATATCTTAGAGATCTTAGAATCTCTAAATATCCCCAATTATCTTTTCTTTATTAGGGAACCTTAATTAGGAGGATTCCTTCCTTATTTCATTTTTCTCTAGCTATACATATTATGTATTCTTCTCCTTGTATCTTACGGAACATAATAAGCAGAATACATTTTACTTTCTCGAGTTATTTCTACATGGTATCAGAGCGTGGTTATTGTCTAAAATGATTAAGTTCGGATCCTACGGGATGACCACCGAGAGAGATGGATCTATCTCAATCACCTCTGAACATTCAGAGGTTGTCCCAACTGGAGATGGCAGCAACCAGAATATCAATGGAAGCATAGTCACCACTCCTAATCAATCAGATTCGATTATTACTTGCCATAAACTCAATGGTAGTAATTATCTACAATGGTCTCAATCAGTCATGATGTATGATGTATGTGTGTGGAAAAGACAAGGAGGACTATTTGACAGGTGATGCACCTGCTCCGGATCAAGGAGATCCAGGCTACAAGAAGTGGAAAAAGGAGAACTATACTGTGATGTCATGGCTTATCAATTCCATGACAACCAGTATAGGGGAAAATTTCCTACTATACAAAACAGCTCAAGAGATTTGGGAGGCTGTGAAAGAAACATACTCAACTTCAGATAACACTTCTGAATTATTTGAGGTTGAATCAATGTTACATAACCTTCAGCAGGGAGAATTGAGTGTAACTCAATACTTCAACAACCTTGTGAGACTCTGGCAACACTTGATGTGTTTGAGACATACAGCCTTGGTTTTAAAAGGCACGAGGCACCTTGAGGCGATTTTTTTGATTTACCCGAGGCGCGAGGCGCTAGGCGGTGATGCGCGCGCATCACGGATCTCAGCCACATTTCCCTCGTTAAATATATTTTTAGTACTTCTACATGAAGCACTCTTCTCAAAAATACTTCAAACTATTAAACAATCTTAATAAACATCATAAGAGAAACAAAATATTAATTAAAGAGAATAAGACAGAAGCAAGAAATATATGTTTAAAGGCATAATTGCCAAAAGTGAAGTCACAAAACTCAATCTTAAAGCTTCAAAACATAATTAAACTTGCAAGCAATATTGTCAACAATATTCATCACTGTCATCATCCTCATTATCGAGAGTAGCAAGCTCAACATCGTCATTTCCTTCATCATCAGTTACTCCTAAGTTTTCCTCCCAAGTTTCTTCAACAATCCTCTTGCCTTTGTCATTGTTTGATGTACTAGCTCCATCATTCCTAGCTGCTGATCTAGTGACGTAACTAGGCTCATATGCTCCAGCAGCTCTAGCAACTGCCCCCCATGTCAAAGTATCATCTTCAAACACAAAATCATCATCTTCGTCATCATTCTCCATTCTTCCGAGCAACCACTCATTACTTTCATCAATCTCTTCTAACAGAATGGGATCGGTGATGTCTTTCCTCTCATACCGTCTTTTCAAAGCACAGTTATATTTTACAAAAACTAAGTCATTCAAACGACTTTGCGACAATCGATTTCTCTTCTTAGTATGAAGCTGTCAAAATGAAATTATGTAAATATTTGAAATTTAAAGTCTATGAAAATTAACACGTTTAATTTGCGGATTAGAGCTTACATGCTGAAAAACACCCCAATTTCTTTCACAGCCAGTGGCACTACAAGTGAGGCTAAGGACTCGAATAGCGAACTTCTTCAAATTAGGAACAGATGATCCAAAGGAATTCCACCAATCCGCTGGTTTTGAGTTTCGAGAGTTTAAAAAATAGTTAATTGAAAATCATTTGAATTTATAAACATAAATTCTAATTTGTTATAGAAAGAATTATAAGTTATAAAAGTACCAGGAGATTTTATTTTTCTCTGCCTTATGGCTGCCGGGATGCCGAATAAGCCTTGTGCACTCGAATATGCATCCAACTCCTTGATGACTTTATCTTGGTCTTCAACATCAACAACCAATCTAGCAATACAAGCATACAAGCCATTCATCACCTCTTCATCATTCGTTATGCGTTCTGAATCATCATAGAAGAGTTCCGGGTTCAAGTAATGCCCCGCAGCATGTAACGGCCGATGCAACTGACATTGCCACCTCTCATCGATTATTTCAAATGTTTTCTTATAAAATTCTTCTTTTTCTCCGAAAGATTTTGCAATGGTCTCCTTAGCCCTATCCATGGCTTCATATATGTATCCCATGGCCGGCTTTCTTTCTCCATCAACGATCCTCAACACTTTCACAAGCGGCCCCACCAATTTCAAAGCATAAACAACACTCTTCCAGGAACTCTCTTGCAATAAATACGACGCAACTTTCTTTCCAGCTGCTTTTTTTGACCATTTGCTTGATCTCCAATCTTCCGAAGTCACCAACTTCCTCAAATTATTCTTCTGCTTGTGATATTGAGAGAGAGTGATAAAAGATGTAGCAAATCTCGTGATGCCAGGCCTATGCAAATTCCTTTGGCCTGTGAATCTCCTCATCATATTCACAAGACCAACATAGGAATAGATAAAACCGTTCATAAAAACTGCCTTCTTCAAAGCATTGTGAACTTTGGGAATCTTCCCAATGTCCTCTAACATAAGATCAATGCAATGCGCAGCGCAAGGAGTCCAATAAAGGTGTGGGCGTTTTGCTTCTAGTAATTTTCCTACGAAAATTTTAAATCACAGTTAACATTTTAGCTTTTTGTTAAAAAGAATGAAAAAACATTTGTAAAAAAGTAAAATTGATATAATCATATAACTTACCCACTTTCACATAAGCGGATGCATTGTCAGTTACAACTTGCACTACATTCTGCTCACCAATTTCTTCAATCATTTCGTCAAGAATATTAAACATAAGATTTGCATCTTTTGAGACTTCTAAAACATCCATGGACTTAATGAACACTGAACCCTTAGGAGAATTAATTAAAAAATTAATGATCTCCTTTTGGGCAACGGTATCACGCCACCCATCAGATAACAACGAGCAACCTTTTAATGCCCATTCTTTCTTGTACTCATCCAGCATTGTTTGGGTATCCTCCACTTCCTTTCTAAGTAATGGAACTCTTAACTCGTACATGCTAGGTGGTTTCAGTCCAGGACCAAATTGCCCAATCGATTCAATCATAATTTTAAAACTATCATAATTGGCAACATGAAATGGAAGAGCTGCATCAATAAACCACCTAGCTATGTCTCCACATACTTTAGCCCTTAATTCCTTTTTACAAACTTCATTGATGGTTTGTTGCTTCCCGCTTTTTTTTCCTTTAAGGACATCTTCGGGGTTAGGTCTAAAATAAACATCAATTGGACCCTTTTGTCTTGGTCTTTTGGCCGATGGCAATTTATTTGTGAGATCCACACAATCTTCTTCCTCATCACCATCATACTCATAAAGTTGGGCCATTTTTGGGAGCAACTCGTTTTCTTCTTTGGAAGCTTGTTTTTTCAACATAAATGACTTAATTTCTTCCCGAACATGTTAGGGACATTTAGGGCATTTGGTAACATTCCTAAACCCTCCCACAAGATGTTGTTTTAAACGAAAAACCCCTCCCTTAGTTACTTTCAAACAGAAATTGCAAGTGAAATTGTTCCTATTTGTAGGATCCGGTATCGCATATTTTCTAGCAAGGTCCCTAGCTTCGGAACAACCCGCGGAAGAAGTTGAATTTGAGTCCATTGAATCCCTAACAAATATATGGTATTGAAAGAAATAATCACAATATAAACTGTGATAAATATATTTTAATTTAAAATTTAAATAATTAATGTAATAAACTGTGATAAATTAATAGTCATTTTGTGATAAATTAAATAATTAAGTTGTATAAAAACTGTTAATAGTAATTTAAATAATTAATGTAATAAACTGTGATAAATTAGTAATCATTTTGTGATAAATTAAATAATTAAGTTATATAAAAACTGTTAATACTTAATAGTAATTTAAATAATTATTGTAATAAGCTATTATATAAAAATTTGTTAAAAAATGTTAATAATAAAAACTGTCATTTTTTGCAATACATTGTTAATAAATCAGTGTTCTAACACTAAAATATATATTATATAGTATTATGATATTATCATTGTTATGCAATTGTAATATACTATAAAATAATACATATTTAATTAATAAACTATCACTCAAATACAATTCTGTAAAATTAATTACACACAGATGTATGGTCAGAATCTGACTTTTTATTCAAATAATTTAGTGTTAGAAGATAAAAACTTAAAATATATTTTTATTCATAGTTAATAATCTGACTGACGTTTATATACAATTCTGTAAAATTAATAACTACGTACGGTCAGTTATCTAACTTTTTATTCAAATAATTTTAATATTTTTATAAATATAACAACTTAAAATAAAAAGAGAATAAATAAAAGAAGATAAAAAAATAAGCAGACTTACCTCTGCGGCTCTGCAACGCGTGATAGAAGGCAGAAGCGCAAGATCGGAAGCAGAGAAAGTCGGAAGGGGCGGAGTTACGCAGATCGGCAGATATATCCGAAGACCAAATTACCAAAAGCAGAAGTAAGGAAGAAGACAAGAGAGACTTGGAGGTTTGGAGTTTGATGGAGTGAGGGGTGAGAACCTTACCTTATCAATTTATAATACCACTGCAGGAATTTTCTGGAACCAGAATTTGAAACGCCAAGGAATGGGAATCGCCAAGGAATGGTAATCGCCAGAATCCATGAGGCGGATAAGGCGCTCGCCTCTCAGAAGCGAGAAAGGCGCAAATAAGCGGGAGAAGCGCACGCCTCGTAAACCCTAAGCCGCCTGGCTATGTAAAAGGCGATGACTTCTTCGCGTTTATGCGCCTCGCGCCTTTGTGCGCCTCAGGCGCGCTTTTTAAAACTAAGCATACAGCTTGTCATGTTCTAAGGATAAGAAGTTATGTCAGGAGATATGTGAAAGGAAGAGAGTCTTCAAATTCCTGTCAGGTTTGGACAAGAGTCTAGATGAGGTTAGGGGCGGAATAATGGGAAAGAAACTCACCCTTAGAGAAGCCTTTTCAGAAGTCAGAAGAGAAGAAAGCAGAAGGAAGGTAATGATGGGTCTAAAATCTCAAAGCCAACAACAAAACATTGAAGGATCAGCCGTATATACCTCTTCTAGACAGAATGAAACCAAGAAAAAAGGAGGCTATGGTGTGATCACCGTAAGAAACCAGGCCATACCAAGGAAACCTAAAGATTTCAAACCAAGCAAAGGGAAATGAGCCTATGTAGCTACTGGAGATAAAGAAGACATGGGCACTTCTAACTCTGCTGCATTTACCAATGAGCAGATTGAGGTTCTTCAACACCTAATAAGTCAGAGCAAAGGGCCTACACCATCAACTAGCCTTATTGCTCAGACAGGTAATGCCCTAACAACCCTAGTTGCACACAGTCAGCCCTATTGGATTGTTGATTCAGGAGCATCAGATCATATGACTGGAGACAGTAAGTTTTTTGCGAAACTGATCCCTATGAAGAATAAGGTAACTGTGAAGATTGCTCATGGAACTACTTCATCAATAAAAGGGACTGGAAGAGTCAAAATTTCTGACAAGATAGTGCTTAACAATGTGTTATATGTTCCAGATTTAAAGTTTAACCTCTTATCAGTCAATAAACTGAACAATGATACACATTGCCTAACTAAGTTCTCTTCTCAATTGTGTGAATTTCAGGATTTGGATTCGGGGAGGATGATTGGCAGTGCTAAGCAAAGTGGTGGACTCTATCTTCTGGAACATTCACCACATACATCAAACTCTACCAACAAGACAACTTCCAGTGAGAGTCAATTCAACCATAAGTTCTTAGGGAGTCTTAGTAGGGGTCAGTTTGATACTCAAATTCAGTTGTGGCATTATCGTCTTGGTCATCCTAATGTCTTGTACTTGGAAAAAATATTTCCTTCGTTATTCATAAATAAAAGTTCTGCCTTTGATTGTGAATTTTGTCAACTTGCTAAACATACTAGAAGTCACTATCTCAGTCTACCTTACAAACCATCTAAACCTTTTTCTCTCATCCACAGTGATGTTTGGGGCCCATCTAAGGTCAAAAATCTCACTGGTTCAAGGTGGTTTGTTCTGTTTATTGATGATCATACACGCCTAACTGGGTCTTTCTCATGGAAGTCAGAAGTCAATATTATCTTTCAAAGATTTTATTCTATGATCAAAACTCAGTTTCAAACCAAGATTCAAGCTTTTAAAACTGATAATGCCAAAGAATATTTCTCATCCAACTTAGGAGAGTTTCTGTCCAAAAAGGGATTATACACATTAGCTCATGTGTTGACACCCCACAACAGAATGGGGTGGCAGAAAGGAAGAATAGACACTTACTGGAAGTTGCTAGAGCCCTTATGTTCACCACTCACACTTCTAAACACTACGGGGGAGAGGCTGTCCTAACTGCAGCTTACTTGATAAATAGAATGTCCTCCAAAATTCACCAATTTAAAACCCCATGCCAAATCCTATCTTCTCTACATCCTCACATCCCTCTCACTAATCTTCCACCAAAGGTCTTTGGTTGCAAATCATTTGTTCACAACCATTCCCCACTTAGGTCAAAATTGGATCCCAAATCCTTACCTTGTATATTCATAGGATATGCTGCCAACCAGAAAGGATATAAATGTTATTTTCCTGCCACAAAAAAGGTCTACATTACAATGGATGTAACTTTTTTTGAAAATCAACCTTTCTAATTTCAGGGGGAGAACCACAATGAAATCCAGTCTTTGAATCTTATTTCACCTATTTCAAACACTATTCCAGACCTCCAAGAATCTGAAACTAACCACACTAAACCCATACTCCCAGATAGATCTGAATCAAGCCCTCCAGACAATACAGTCTCTCCATCAACCTCACCATTTCAACCAACAACTTCATCACCCCAAAATCCTACACTAAATCAAAATTCCCCATTTTACAAGAATACCTATAAGCAGAAACCTAGAACGAGTGTTCCAGAAGAAGAGCACATCACTCCAATGAACACCACCCAATCATCTGACTCAAATTTGAATCTCGATGACAAAGAGGTTGAGGCTATAGAAGGAGATGAGGAGGGATAAGACTTGCCTATTGCTATCAGAAAGGGAGTAAGGGAGTGTACTACTTGAATTTACTGATTTGAAAGAAATTGCTTAAGAGAAACTACTCTCAGCAAGTCTTTATTTATAAGGCAAATAATTACAGGGAAAGAATCATATGCACATCAATCAATAACTAATTCCTGATTTGATACAATCTATACAATAAATACTAAAATCAGGAAGGAAATCATATCAAATCTCAACACTCCCCCTCAAGCTGGTGCGTAGATATCATATGCATCAAGCTTGTCACAAATATATCTTATCCTCGGACCTCGAAGTGACTTAGTGAGAAAATCAGCTAACTGATCATTTGATTTGACAAAGGATGTGAAGATTTCTCCAGAAATGACTTTTTCACGAATAACTGTTTAGGCTTCAGTTTGAAAAACTTTAACTCGGACAATAAATGTTTCAGCCATATAAGTTCGCAAGTAGTTAGAGCCATGGCTCGATACTCTGCTTCGGCACTTGATCTAGCGACAACACTCTGTTTCTTGCTCTTCCAAGAGATTAGGTTTCCACCAATGAGAACACAGTTCCCTGAAGTTGATCTCCTGTCATTTGGACAGCCGGCCCAATCCGCATCTGAATATGCAGTAATATTGTCACAACCCCGGTTCGCATAAATTAATCCTCTTCCAGGTGAACCTTTGATGTATCTTAGGATTCGAACAACTGCATCCCAATGACTATCACATGGCGTATTGAGGAACTGACTAACCACGCTCACGGCAAAGGAGATGTCTGGTCTGGTCATAGTGAGATAATTTAACTTCCCCACAAGTCGTCGATATCTTTCAGGATTAGAGATAGGCTCTCCCTGATCTGGCAAAAGTCGAACATTTGGATCAATTGGAGTATCGATCGGCTTACAATCTGTCATCCCGGTTTCCTTCAAAATATCAAGAGCATATTTTCTTTGGGATATGGCAATACCAATTTTGGATTGAGCTACCTCAATTCCAAGAAAGTAACGAAGTCGTCCCAAATCTTTTGTTTGAAATTGCTGGGACAAGTATAGTTTAAGATTCTGTATGCCATCATGATCATCCCCTGTTATTACAATATCATCAACATAAACAACAAGGTAAGTAGACTGATTAGATAAAGATCTTTTATAAAACACGGTGTGGTCTGCTTTGCATTGAATCATCCCAAACTGTTTGAGAGCCGTACTGAATCTGCCAAACCACGCTCGTGGGGACTGTTTAAGACCATACAAGGCCTTATGCAACCGACACACATATCTACACTCCACCTGAGCAACAAACCCAGGTGGTTGCTCCATGTAAACTTCTTTTAAATTACCGTGAAGAAATGCATTTTTTATGTCCAACTGATGTAAGGGCTAGCTGCGCATAGCTGCCATAGATAAGAACAAACGTACAGAAGCCATCTTTGCAACCGGATAAAAAGTGTCACCATAATCCAAGCCAAACACTTGAGTAAACCCTTTAGCAACCAAACGTGCTTTCAGCCGGTCAACTTGTCCATCAGGACCAACTTTGATTGTAAACACCCATCGGCAACCAACAATAGATTTACCATGGGGCAGGGGAACAAGAGACCAAGTACGATTGATTTCAAGCGCGACCATCTCATCAAGCATAGCTTGGCACCATCCTGGGTGGGCAAGAGCTTCTTGGACAGTTTTAGGAATGGAAACAGAAGAGATGGAAGACACAAAAGCATAATGGGAAGGAGATAGACGATGATAACATAGACAATTATAAATAGGATGCGGGTTCCGAGTGGAACGTATACCTTTTCCGGTTGCAATTGGAAGATCAGGTTGAGCAGGTGCCTCAGGTTGGTCCGGAGTAGGTAAAGGAGCTGGAGCTGGAGGTGAATCAGCAGGGTCACTATTAGGGACATCCTGATTAGGTACAGACCGCGATCGACGCTGATAAGTAATGAGTGGTTTGGCAGAGGACAATGGAGGACTGAGAGGTGACAATGGAGTAAGATGAGGAATGGGTAAGACCTGAGAGACAGATTCAACTTCCACTTGTGAAGTGAAATACGGTTGATCCTCAAAGAAACTGACATCTGTAGAAGTATAGAAACGATGAGTAGAAGGTGAATAACAACGGTACCCTTTTTGGACTCTAAAGTAGCCAAGGAATATGCACTTGATTGCTCGTGGAGATAATTTGTCAAGACCAGGGGAAAGATCCTGTACGAAACAAGTACAACCAAAGACTTTGGGAGGAACAAGGAAAATGGGGTCCTTTGGGAACAAGATAGAGTGTGGTACTTTGTTATCCCGTGTAGAAGATGGCATTCGATTGATTAAATGAATAGCTGTGAGAACAACATCTCCCCAGAATTTTAGTGGGGCATTGGCATGAACCAGTAGTGTGCATGCTGTTTCAATGATATGACGATGTTTTCTTTCGGCAATCCCATTTTGTTGAGGCGTGTGGGGACATGTGGATTGATGAATTATCCCTTGAGTAGCCATATATTCATTGAAATTTGTTGAGAAATATTCCTTGGCATTATCACTACGTAGAACACGAATGGTATGATCAAACTGATTTTTTATTTCATTGCAGAAACTTTTGAAAATGCCAAATAACTCTGAACGTTCTTTCATTAAATAAAGCCACGTACATCTTGAAAAATCATCAACAAAGATAACAAAGTACCGAAATCCTAAAACAGAACTGACACGACTTGGACCCCAAACATCTGAGTGAACAAGATAAAAGGGAGATTCTGCATGACTATTACTTTTTGGGAAAGTGGTTCTAACATGTTTACCAATTTGACATGACTCACAGGCTAAGGACTGTAAATTGGAAACTTGAGGTACCATTCTCCTCAGTTTATTGAGACTAGGATGACCTAAACGTTGGTGAAGCAAAGAAGGAGACTCCATAGCAGTGCAAGCAACTGAAGAGGAAGTCTGAAAGTAGTTTAGACCCTAAGATTCAAATCCTGCTCCAATCATCTGTCCCGTACTCCGGTCCTGTGTAGAAAAAGAGTCATCAATAAAGGTGACAGCACAATTATGACGACGTGTAAGTTGACTGACAGAAACCAAGTTGAAAGGACAACCAGGGATAAGAAGAACAGAATTAAGAGATAAAGAAGGATGAAGTGTGGCCTGTACAACGCCAATGGCTTTAACTTTTAAACCATCAGCAAGGGTGACATGGTGCGCTGATTTAGGTTGAGATAACTTTGAGAAAAGAGAAGAATTACCGGCAATGTGATCAGAGGCACCAGAATCTACGATCCAAGATTTGGCGGGTCCTGATTGAGAAAGACAAGTTGTAGAGTTACCAGTAAAGTTAACTGCTGCTGAGGAATGCTGAGCTGCCTTAAGTTGTAGATACTCTTTATATTCATCATCTGATAGAACATTCTGGGCACTTTTAGTTGCAGCCCCAGGTTTCACCGGTTCAGAGTGCATTACATTAACAGACTTGTCAGGTCAACCAATAATTTCATAACATTTATCTTTGGTATGACCCATGCGCTGACAATGACTACACTTAGGTCGACCACCAGTGCCACGTCCTCCTCTATCACGACCACGACCACGACCGCCATAGCTAGAACGAGAGACAAGAGCAGAGAACTCTGAATCAACGTGAGGACCAACACTTTCAATTCCACTTGGTGCAGGAACTCTCAACGGTCGACCGATAAGGTCTTCAGCAGTGGGAATGTTTGGATTCGTTAGGATCTGGTTCCGCACGAAATCAAAATCCCTATGAAGTCCATGGAGAACAAACACCATACACATTTTATCAATTTTATCAAACACTTTAGGGAGATCAGTTTCGCTCAACATCACCTTAACCTCTTCAACAATGGATTGTGCCTTATTCGCATATGATGGAAGGTCATGGTCGGACATTTGGAGTGTTGCAAGGCTATGAACAACGTCATAAATCCGTTGAACATCATTCGCAAACACACTTCGAGCTTTCTTCCATATGTCATAACACGTCTTGTATGTGCGGAAGTGGATCAACAGTTTGGGATCAATGGACTGACACAAAATAGCAACCAAATGATCGTCGGCTTGAGTCCATTTTTCCCTTTCAGATGCAGTTATCTCATCGGCTCTTTTGGTCAAATGTTCGGACAAACCTTGGCCTAAGAACCACATTTCAACATAAACTTGCCAATCCACATTCCCAGAAAAGACAAAGGACACAAGACTCCTGGAAGAGTCAGGAGTCGTGCTGCTTGCAGGAGACATGACGTATACTGACTTGGGAACAATCTGGAATGACTAGGAATTCGGGCAGACCAGTCTAGATGAAGGTTGGCTGCAGGGACGACTAGAGAAAGTGAGAACCTGGCTCTGATACCAACTTGAATTTACTGATTTGAATGAAATTGCTCAAGAGAAACTACTCTCAGCAAGTCTTTATTTATATGGCAAATACTTACAAGGAAAGAATCATATGCACATCAATCAGTAATTAATTCCTAATTTGATACAATCTGTACAATAAATACTAAAATCAGGAAGGAAATCATATCAAATCTCAACAGTACTAAGCACCCTATCTATAATTTTGTATGTTATAAGAAACTATCAGCAAACTATCAAGCTTTTATTTCAAAGATTGATAGTATTCAGGTTCCTAGCAACATCAAGGAAGCCCTTGAACATCCAGGGTGGAGGAAGGTTGTCCATGATGAATTAGCAGCATTGAAGAAGAATGGAACTTGGGTGCTTACAGATTTGCCAGCAGGGAAGAGAACTATGGGCTGCAAATGGGTATTTACAGTTAAATATCAGGCTGATGGAATGATTGAAAGGCTGAAGGCAAGGCTGGTTGCTAAGGGGTTCACCCAAGCTTATGGCATTGATTATTCAGAGACATTTGCACCAGTGGCAAAGTTGAACACCATTAGAGTATTGTTATCACTTGCAGTAAACCTAGACTGGCCATTACATCAACTAGATGTTAAGAATGTCTTTCTTAATGGAGACATAGAAGAGGAAGTATTCATGGATGTACCACCTGGGTTAGAAGACTTGGTGAAATCTGGCCAGGTTTGCAGATTGAAAAAGTCCTTATACGGACTAAAGCAGTCTCCTAGAGCATGGTTTGATAGGTTCACAAGATCAGTTATTAAACAAGGGTTCATGCAATGTCAGGCGACCATACACTATTTGTAAAGAGGGCAGATTCTGGAAAATGGTTGTTCTTATAGTATATGTTGATGATATTATTATGACTGCGGATTATAAGGTTGAATTGGATAGATTGAAGGCTCATCTAGCAAGAGAGTTTGATATCAAGGAACTAGGCGAGTTGAAGTACTTCCTGGGAATGGAAGTGGCAAGATCTAAGAAAGGCATTTTCATTTCACAAAGGAAATATGTCCTAGACTTGCCAAGTGAAACTGGAATGCTTGGGTGCAAGCCTATGGACACTCCTATGGATATATCAAAGAAGTTAGGCAGTGAGACTGAAAGTCCACCCATTGATAAGGGTAGATATCAAACGCTGGTTGGGAAGCTAATCTACCTATCTCACACACGGCCAGACATTGCTTTCTCAGTAAGTGTGGTAAATCAATTCATGAATGACCCAACTGAGGAACACCTAACTGCAGTCTATAGAATTCTGAGGTACCTGAAAATGACCCCTGGAAAAGGATTGTTGTTTCAGAAACAAGGGACAAGGAAGATTGAAGTGTTTACCGATGCTGACTGGGCTGGGAGCCTTTTAGACAGAAGACCAACTACTGATTACTGTACTTATGTATGGGGTAACTTATTAACCTGGAGGAGCAAGAAACAATCAGTGGTTTTGAGAAGTAGTGCAGAGTTTGAGCTCAGGGCTTTAGCACAAGGAATCTGTGAAGGATTATGGTTAAGAAGATTGATGAATGAGCTCAAACTTCCATTTGAACGCTCCATCCAGATCTCATGTGACAACCAGTCTACTATCGGTATTGCTAAGAATCCTGTCCATCATGATCAAACACATTGAGATAGATAGAAGATTCTTATCAGAGAAGATGCAGCAAAGGATATCCAGCTGAGCTATGTTCCAACCAGGCAGCAAATAGCTGATATACTCATCAAGGCACTTCCCAGAATTCAGTTTGAAGACTTATCCAGCAAGCTGTGCATGGATGATATCCATCACCCAGCTTGAGGGGGAGTGTAGATTATTACAGATTGTTCTAATTACTCACCTGGTTGAGCATTTATGAGGAGATATCTTAGAGATCTCAGAATCTCTAAATATCCCCAATTATCTTTTCTTTATTAGGGAACCTTAATTAGGAGGATTCCTTCCTTATTTCATTTTTCTCTAGCTATATATATTATGTATTTTTCTCCTTGTATCTTACATAACATAATAAGCAGAATACATTTTACTTTCTCGAGTTATTTCTACAAGGATGTTTTTACTTGGACTGTAATTTGCTGGTCTGGTCTGATTTGAACTGGTCTGGTCTGGTCTGATTTCTTTGTATTTTTATAACTATCCAAGTCTGGTCTGGTCTGAACTGGTCTGGGAGGAATTACAGTCCAAGTAAAAACATCCTTAGTCTTAACATCAAAGTGCGGCAGAAACGAGAACAAATAGCAGTCATGAGTTTTTTGGCAGGTCTTACATCTAAATTTGAAACAGCCAAATCACGCGACTTGTCTAGTGATCTGGTTTCTTATCTTCAAGATGCATTCAGTAAAGTACTTTGCACCAACACTTTATTGACATCTCAGCCAAACTTGTAAGTTCCAAGTTCCAACACTTCACGAAGGAGGTGAGAAATGGCCATATTGGGTATGTTTGGCAAATGGCTTATCAGCCAGCTTTTAGCTTGTTTGACCCATTTCAACTGTTTGATTAGTCAAAGAAGCTAATAATAATGTTTGGTAAATGGCTTTTAAAATTAGCTTGTTGAATTTGAAAAGCTGAAAAAATGGATTGTGGAAGAAGCTAAGGGGAGCAGCTTCTTCATTTGGCTGGTTCAATTTACACTCTATCAGCCATTTCGAAAGAGCCAATTTTACCAAACAATTATTTATAATCAGCCAACATAACCAGTCGGTCAAAACAGCTAACACAACCAGCTGTTTCGCAACAGCTGACACAACCAGCTACCAACAACAGCTAACAACCATTTACCAAACAAGGCCATTGACCCGTTTGACAAAGGGGTAGAAGATTGAAATTCAAAAATCAAGGAAATCATATTGACCCGTTCAACTACAGTAAGAAACCCGAACACTTGATCAAAGTGTAGAAGATTGATGTTCAAAAATCAAGGGAAATCATATTGCTCACGTTGTTTCCGCTACCAGTCATCTGATGGATCAATAACTATGTCTTCTGAAGAATATGCCAAATTTCTTTTCTACCAAGAGTCCCTAATGTATTGATCTACTCCTATCTTGATTATAGCAAATATCCAAACACATGTTTTGTTTCCTCATCCTCAAAATGGGTTATTGACTTGGGAGCAACGGATCATATAACAGGTAATCTTAGTAGTTTTTCCTCATTCCACACACCTTCACATACTTCTAGACTTCCGGTGTGACTTTAGCTTACAGGTCTACTACACCAGTTCTTGGATTTGGTACAATTGTCCCAACTTCTACATTGCCATTGTCACGCGTCTTGAGTATTCCTAACTTTGCTTTTAATTTAATTTCGATCAGTAAAATCACATGTAAATTTAATTGTTCTGTAATCTTTTTCTAGGCTATTGTGTATTTTTGGATCCATTGACGAATCAGATCATTGGAAAAGGATATGAGTCAACTATTCTCTATCTATGAGATGCATCTTACCAAAAGCCATCTCTTGTCTTGGGATTGGAACTGCATTAGAGTCTCACTGTTGACTAGGACATCCATCTCTCCTATTGTTAATGAAAATTCATCCTCAATTTAATAAAATGTCATCTTTACAATGTGATTCGTGTCAATTTGCAAAACATCATCGAACTAGTTTAAGTCCTCAAGTCAATAAATGAGCAAATGCTCCTTTTGAAATGGGTACTATTATACTTAAATCTTTCCCCAAGCTTTGTTGTAGGATCTGCCAAAATCATTCCATGATCAAAGAATTCTTCAGCTATTCCTGGGATTTGGTAAGAACTGCTCTCAAATATTTCTTTAGGCCGTCACCCTCTCATCAAAGACCAAAGACTTCAAAATTTTCTACTTCGGCTTACCAAGATCTCCGGGATTAGAAACTAAGCTATTAAGCATGTTCTCAATTGCCATAGCATCCGCCAAAAAAATCCACACTTTTCATGGATGGTTGTCATGATAGGGAGACTCATCAAAAAGTTGGCTGCTTGCCGGAATCCGCAAACTGGCCGCAAAACAGACGATAACACATACTTCATGGATCATCAAATTTGATGGGTTTTTAGTAAGAAAACATCCTATTAAAGCCCAACGGATATTTAACATACATCCCTCAAGTTCGCCATCAGTGACAATTGCTTCAATAATCCCTTCCCCGTCCTCATCCACTGTAACTTTGGAACCGACTGACTCAAACTTGCTCGCATTGCAGGATTAGAAGAGTCCATGGAAGAGGAGAGAAACTGAGCCAGAGAACACAAAAGAAATCCTAATAGAAAAGATAAAAGCCTCTAATAGGGAGAGGTCACAATTTCCATTTAGCCCCTACACTAACTTAAATAACTCAATAACCTCAAGCTTTCAAAAAGAGTCCAAGATTTAATTTAGACATGTCATGTACGCAAGCGCCACAAACACGATTAGGTACTTAAATGAAAGTTGTAAGCAAGGATAACATCATTTCAACAAAAAGCACATTATAAAAAATAAACAAATAAGCTCAAATTGTTTAAAAAGTTTGAATTCACAATTTATTTATTTTTTAGTTAAACTGCTCTTAACAGTTAACATCACTTACAAGTTACAACTTTCACATACCCATTTGTATGAGGCGCATCCATACACGAGATGTCCAAAGTGAAGTGTGACTTTTCTAAAAGTTTGTCGTTGTTATTGATTTACTTAAATTGGTTTCGAGGCTAAATGCCAACCCAAAATCTTTTGGGAATAAGGCTTAGATATTGTTGTTGGTGGTGGTTTTGAGGCTAAATGGAATCATTAAGAGTCCAAGTTCAGTAAAGTGTTTTTGTTAAAAGTTTAGGTGTGACCATCCTATTCTAAACTAGTGTAGCTGTTCTCTATGTTAAAATGCAGACATAATTTTATTTTCCAGAATATGTGATTACTTATATCTATGGGAGGATCTAAAAAAAGGCAATATGTGAATATTGTAGGTAAAGATCACGCTCGTTACACTTTTTTCTTTCCTGCCTAAAATTATTGACTTGGTACCTTATGAGGCCTCAAACTAACTATGGAACAGGTTGCCGGCCCAATATTTGGGGCAACAAAAGAAACTTGCATCACATAATCAATATCAAATGAGACCGAAATTGGTGCAACATCTAACCTCTTGTTGTATATAAACACCTATGTCTCCAAGCACGGCATTTCCAGATGCATCTTTGGCATTTGTTTTCTCAAGAAAAATCTGCAAGGAAACGGAGGCTTTACAAACATGCATTATGATAGCAGTCACAAAGGTTCAAGCTACAGTTTTAACAGAGGGAATTAAAAAAACTTAAAAACTAAAGATCTGTTTGGTAAGTCTTATTTGCCTGAAATGGATGGATACAACAAAAACATTACCCCAGACCCACAAAGGCTCCCACCTATGGTGGGGTAAGGGGGGTCGGATGTACATAGCCTTACCCCTGTACTAAAGTATAGAGAGACTATTTCCGTATGACCCATGATGAAAATCGCATCGAAAATTGCATGGACTGACTACTGCTTCATACCAAAGAAGTGCACACATTTTTGTGAGCCATTTTGCTTTATTCCTTCATATTCCCAAGCCAAAAAAGTATTGGTAACATCGCTTTAACTAAATAAGTAAGTCAAAAACTTCGTATTTCGCGGAATAAGCCGATTATGGCAATCAAAAGACCTCAATCTTCTTCTGCCTAGTAAAAGTATAGTTTTCGCATTTGATTTCTATTAGTTCTTCTATCTGAACTCATAGAAATAATGCTTAACTTTTTAATAAAATGTAATAAGGAAGTGGGCTGGGCCAAGTAATTAGTTAGATTGAGGGGAAGCTTTATTGGAAAAGAATAAATATAAGGAACAGAATAGGGAGAGAGGCAGGCTGGGTGATAGAGAGCAGGAAGAGCATGGGGCGGGAACGGGCTTGGGCCCACTTCCATGAGCCGGTTATGGGCTGGAATTATAGTTTTATTCGTTATTATAAAGTTTATGTTATGTTTTTAGTTTGGGCCTATTATTAGTATAGTATTTACTAGAGTTAGTATGGGCTTAATTAGGATTTAATTAATTTGGGCTCGATTAGGGTTTATGTTGAGTCTCTTACTTGCCAGGGTTCATTTTTGCTTATCTTTGAATAAAGTTGGATTTCAGCCTTTTGGCTCTGGGCAACGGTTTTTATCCTTGATTATTTGGGAAACGGTTTACCCGTTTATTATTTTTCCTTTTCTGAACAATTGGTCCGACCTGCCGGATCCCATCCCGCTGGAATGACAAGATCTCAGAACGATCGCTTGACAGAGATGGAGGTCGAACAAAGAAAGATGGTGGCCAAGCAAACAAGGATGAATCAAGCCCTCGAAGAACACAGCATGAGGCTGGCCGAGATCGCCGCATCCCTGGCGGAGCTATCCAAGGCCCTTGTGCCGCCGGTCACGGCAGAAGTAACCTCGAACGCAGTCGGCAGCGTCACAGTAACAGCGCACAACCGCGATGGTCCTCCGCACAACACCACTCCAGCATTGATGCCCTCCTTCGACGGAGAAGACCCGATTGTGTGAATAGCTCGGGTGGAACAACAGGAACTTTACCGGAGAAAAAAGTGACAGGTGCTATGGTTGCCATGGAAGGGGGGCTCTCTATTGCTTAAACCGACCTGATCTGAAAAGGATTCAAGCAAGCTTTGGTGGCCAGATTCGACTCCCGGTTTAAAGGGAACATGTTTGAACGGCTGTCCGGGGAACAAGTTTGAACGGCTGTCCGGGGAACAAGTTTGAACGGCTGTCCGGGGAACAAGTTTGAACGGCTGTCCGGGAAACATGTTTGAACGGCTGTCCAGCGTCAAACAGATTGGATCAGTGGAGAACTACAATACCCTGTTTGTTCAGTTGGCCAGCCAAGTTCCATCCGGAATTGCCTTATGAACATTATTTGGGATACTACATGAATGGACTGAGAGAATCAATCTAAAGCTCACTGCGCTTATTTCGACCGAATAACTTGGAAGAGGCCATGGAATTAGCTCGCGATGTGGAGTATAATATGTCTGTTCAGAGTGGAGGAAGAGCCAGTCCAAATTATAATCCTACAGGGACACGCTCCAGTAGCTTTTCACTGCCAAACATGGGTCCTCTGTTGACCACCAGTGGTGGCAGCATACAGGAATCAAACGGAAGCTTTCTGAAAGATAGTGGGCAGCCCCCCAGGGACAAAGTCAGGGTTGTCCAGGCTGTCTACTGCACACTCTCAGTTCACTCGACTTCTGCCGAAAAATTTAGTAGAAATGCGGGCGAAAGGATTATGCTTTAGGTGTAAGAAACATAGTCACGCGGATCGCGGTACAAAAATGGGAACGCGGATCGCGAATATTAGAAATCCGATACGTAGGGGGTAGGCTTCTTCGGTACACGATTTCGGTACGCGGTACGTTGTACCCTTTGTTGATGGTACGGTGAACCATAAACATATAAATTTTAATAAGTATAAATACAATTAATAATATATTAATAACTTCAATTAACTTCAATAACATCAAACAAACTTAATAAAGTTTGCAACAACAATAGAAGCTATAAAACAGTAAACAAAGTTTCAGGATTCCAGCTGGAGTACTGGACGAAGACTGGGAGGAAAAACAGTTCTTCTTAAACGCTGAAGTGAGGAAAAAACAGTTCTTCTTCCGAAAATAGATTGCCGGGAATTCCACCTCCAATATTGAACAAGGAGTTTCAGACAGCTGCACCGTCAGTCCAGGGGCTGGGGGCTAGATCAGGAAGATGATATGATCCCAGCTACGGGGACTCTACCTCATTATCAGGAGTATTTGAAACTGTAGGAGGTGGCCGTCTCGAATTGGCCTCCGTTGTATTCCTCTTGTTTTCTACAATATCAATAATATTTCTTCTCCAATTTTCTGTGTGCGTATCACTTTTCTTTTATATCCTTGTAGATTAGTACACAAGAAGTAGCATATCACTCCTGACTCCTCTGATCCATGACGTGGATACATAAATCGCTACAGAAGGCGTGATCTGCGTATCGAACGTTCCATACCCAATCGCGGTACGAAAACGATCCGGTCGTTGGTCGGTACGCTATGTGGTACGTTCTTCACGTCGTTCCCAGTCGCTGTTCAGAGTCGATCTGAATCGATCTTCTAATCGATCCCAAACGATGTTTGCAGCGATTGTATTCGCCATTCCCAGTAGTCGCGCAGCTTGAAAATGTGGTTTCCCGTCATCCAGATTTGAATCGTCGTTTCCCAGATTTCAAAGTTCAAACAGGTTTGCGACTCTTGCTTTCCGGTTCGTTTCCCATGTGTAAACGGCGTACGAAGTACGAACTTTGATTTTAGAACCACACTCCTAGACTCTTAGTTTTCTCATTTCTGATCCTACTCATCAATTTTACCCTCTAATAACAGTTATAAATTGAGGCAAAATGATCTGCTCCTAGACTTCTTGAATATTAATGTTTTTGCTTTTGTTTAATGTTATGAAATCTGTTTCTGTTCAATGTTGGAATCTCTATTCTGTAATTCAGTTTTATTATAGTACCAAAAGATTAGGTACAGCGTACCGAACATATGGTACATTCTACCGAACGCGTACCGAATGAACCTACCCTCCTTCGAATCGGATACGCTAGATCTAGGGAACCGCGTTCCCGTTCCTCGCAGTGATGTCAATCGCGCGCTATAGCGCCGCTATAGCGGTGGAGCGGAGCGGATGAGAGGTCTGGCGCTACTAGACCTCCTGTAGCGGAGCGTTTGGGTGTAGCAGACTTCGCGGGCGCTATAGCGGGGGGTGCTATACAGGTAGAGGCGGATGCTATAGCGCCGCTTCTTGCGATCGAAGGTCTCCAAGGGTTTTTCTGCGTTTAATTTTTGACTACGGAAGGACAGGGGCAAAGTAGACTTTTAAAACTAAATAGGAACCAACTTAAAACCCTTGTACACATACGCAGAAGTGTAGAACCCTTAAAAACGGCTCCATGTTTTAATAAATCCGTATGTCTTCTCTTCTCTCTGTTCTGCGATGACCTCTGCTTCAACAAATTTTTCTGCTCCATCTATTTCAAGAACGACCCGTGCTCCTTCAACTTGTACAAGAATGACACATGCTACACTCCTCTTTGTTTCTTTGCAGTGGTAGACTGATACACTATTAATTTATCATGGCTTAAACCACGAACTTGTTTTTGATTCAATGTTTTGACTTAGATGTTTTAATCATTAATAGCATCATATGTTTTGCTCATGAAACTAAGGAATATTTCCCAGTAATTTAGGATTTAAGAATGTTAAGATGTTTGCAACTTTAAATGGCATACATCATACTTTACTAATGTGTATGTAATGTAATTATATGTTTCTAGTTAATTATGTATTATACTTAAAAGTAGTCTGAATAGCGGTCATCCCGCTATCCGCTATACCGCTATAGCGTTTTCAAGGCTGGTCGCTCTGCTCCACTATCTGGTATTGACAACACTGGTTCCTCGTCTCGTACCGTACCGTACCGCGAACTATGTGACTATGATCCACGTCCGTTTGGGTCTTTCTCTACCACTCCTCTCTACCTCTTCTCCCCCACCTCTCAACTCGTCTAATAGGTGCATCACTCGGTCTTCTACACATGGTCAAACAACTGCAATCGAGGCTCTCACATCTTATCTTCAATAAGTGCTATTTCACCTTTTGTTTTATTGTCTCATTTTTCATGCAATCTTTTCTAGTATATCCACACATCCAACGCAAAATGCGAATCTCGGTCACACACATCTATTGAATGTGACATTGTTTCACCGCTCAACACTTTAAGTCATATAATAATGCGGGCCTAATTGTTCTCCAATAAAACTTACCCTTCAGTCTAGCCAGACATACCTCGATCACATAGAAATCTTGACGTACACTTTCATTTCATCCACCCTATTCTGATTCTATGGGATACATTTCCATCAAGTTATCCATTCTAAATTATGGAGTCCATGTAACAAAACATATCATTGGCCGGCATCTCATTATCATCTAAGTTAATCCCACTGTTACCATTGCTTCTACCCCTATCAAAGGTGCCCTACATATACTAAGTCTTGAAAGGACTCAGTCTGAAACTCTTATTCTCCAATGTTTGTCACCATTTACAGTTCTAAATTTTTTGGAATATCCTTCTAAACCTATTATAGTGTCTGCTCATTAAATAGTGCTCAATTTTAAAATGGAAAGAATCACATGTTAACTAAAAATACTTCAGGACAGAAAAACTCTTGTATAAGCACAATGAATGACCCTTTTTCCCTTGTTTGGTTAGTCAATCTCTCAGCGGTGATTTTTATTTATAAAATACTAGTACCCATGTCCCATATAAAGGTTCTCATCCACTATTCTCTGGTCAACGTAAATTTTTCTTAATCTTTTACTTCATTCCAATTTTTATCAAATTTGAGTTTTTTGCAACTTTATAAACTTTTAATGTAGTTTCTGAATATGTAATTTTTATTTACTAAAAATAGCCTTAGTATTGACAGGGATCAGTTCATTTTATGACCAGTCAAACAACGTAATCCAGGAGTGAGCAAACGGGTACAGGAACCGCGGACCGGGACGGGTAATACAAGTTCGGTGCGAGTTAGGGCAGGTCCTAATTTTAGAAAACCAAAACGAGGCGGGGCGGGTACGAAAAAAGTTAGGAACCATATGGGTTTTAAATTTTAAATTAAAATATCATTTATATAAAAGTCTATTATATTTAATACTACCTCCGTCCCATTAAGATTGGAACAAGAGAAGGTGACACGATTATTAAGAAAAGTGGATTTGTGTGGCTGATATTAAATTGATAAAGTAAGAATAAATTAAAAATGATTTAGAGCCACACAAACTTTACCGAATTTGGTATGGGACAATCTTAGTAGGATTTCCCGAAAAGGTAAAACGGGACAATCTTAACGGGACGGAGGGAGTATAATATAATATACTAACAACACCTGAAATTTCTTCATATCCATGAATCTATTAAGAATAGTTTCAAAGTCCATATAAACTTCTAAATTATTTTCCTCATTTCTTTATTCCAAAGGGAAAATGGAAACTAATAATCCAACATTTTAGCGGTCTTCTTACAATAGTCTCACCTTTTCATTATTCATGAATAATCCAACCTTTGCACCTCATCTTCATTCACTAGTCCGTGACCGATTTATGACCTGTTATTCCAAGTTATTTTCTTATCTTTGTAAAACATTATACCATAATTCCCACCTTATGATCACATAATGTTTTGCAAAGATAAGAAAATAACTTGGAATAACAGGTCATAAATCGGACCAGTGAATGAAGATGAGGTGCAAAGGTTGGATTATTCATGAATAATGAAAAGGTGGGACTATTGTAAGAAGACTGCTAAAAGGTTGGATTATTAGTTTCCATTTTCCCTATTCCAAATGCATAAGTTTTCTTTATTTAATTGTTTTTGTAAACAACGACTCTTACTCAATAAAGTGTGACATATTCATTTAATTATCTTAATTTTACTTACATTTTGAGATTTATTAAGTTTAAATTGTTTTCTTACCCCAAAATCTTTCGGGATTAAGGTTTGGATGTTGTTGACTTGTTGTAAATTGTTTTCTTAAACATATATGTATAGTGACTAGTCTATATCTTATGATTTTGTGGTGCTACCTTTTTAGTTTATGGATGATGATGTCTAATGTTCTACATTTCAAAGTTTGGTGTTATACTTTTATTTAATTTGTGTAGTTGTGTGTTATTTAATTTATAGATTTGTGGTTTGATATTTTGTTAACTAATTCAAAACTTTGATTTATACTTTTATTTTTAATTTTTACTATATTATGGTGGCATTGATACTTAATTAGTTTGAAAATGTTATTACCTACTAGATGTTTTGTTATGATAGTGGTATTTTTACAAAAAATAAGAACCGAGAACCCGGACCGAACCGGTCTGTTTCAAATAGGGCGAATAAGGTCTGGTTCCTATTTCTAGATTTGGTATACCCAGACAGAACCTACCCGTAAATGGAACTGGTGGTTCTTGAAAACTTATCAATTACCCGGACTGATACAGACCGTGTCCACCCCTAGCGTAAACCGCATGGGAACCTATAAGTGAGACGGAGAGAGTATAAAACACATGACCTAACTAAACAGATAGAATTTGTCTTAATCCAAGAATAAAAAAATAGAAGTGGAACAAAAAATAACCCCCCAATTATCCAAGTGAACAAGCCCATAAGCTCTCGGGAGGGGGAGTATTGATATCTCCTATTGGCCGAGTGGAAGTAAAATGAAAATGTCCCCAAGATATTTAATGCCATGTTGAGCAGTAAAAAAAGCTAATTATTGGGAGAGGAAATTACACTATTCATAGTCTATAACAAATAAATTATAATCATAGCATGACTTCACCTGCCCCGCTCCCTCAGCCACACAAAGCACAGCTGAACCCTTTGTCTCGAGAAGATACTTTAGATGTCTTAAAACACCATGTGGTCCATGCAGATTAAAAGGTACCTGGAATGTGCCAATAAGAAATTCTAACCTGTTAATGTCTATAGAATAGTAATTATAGAAATAAAGTAATCTTGGTTTTATCGGCATTGTATTTTCATATTCTCACTAGGTTTGGGGTATGCTTGGATCAATGGATCATGTTAAATTGTAGGCAAAAGGAAAGAAGGTTAATGATTTTTTTCAACCTTTGCAATGGAGCCAAAAACTCACTATTTTTTGGCTTTGGAATATGATGGAATAAAGCAAAATTGCTCATTAAACTGTCTGCGCTTCTTTGTTATGTTCTTTGTTATGAAGCAGCAGTTAGTCTATGCAATTTTCGACGCGATTTTCGCTATGGGTCATCGGCAAACGGTCTCTTTGTGCTTTAGTAATAAAGCACAGGGGTAAGACTGCGTACATTTGACCCCCCTTTACCCCATCGTAGGTGGGAGCCTTTGCGGCACTGGGGAAATGATAATGATGATGTTTTCTTTTAACTTTGAAAATGCAAAAGAAAATGCAATATGAGCTTTTAAAAAAAGATATAATACATATTTTTAGATATCTTGAACTTAATACTTAAACATAAAAGCAATAATCAATAAAGTGGCTGAACAGATAATCTAAACTAATGTATTCATGTTGAGCCTGTTTTTCATTTTCCCTGGGATTTTCTTTCCTTCTAATTTTCCTAAATTTTCTCCAAAGTTATGCTTATAGTACTTTTTTGTGTTCCCAGGGGTATATTGAGCCCTATAGTATATTGAGGGTTAGCACAGGCTACACATCAAAAGTTGGTATTAGCCTAAGTCGTAGAAGAATTTATTTAAAAGGATCTTGGATGCTGCATGTGCCGTGTTCGATTCCCTTAAAAGTGCATCACTTAATTTTTTTAACACCCTTAATTCTTACATTGTAGGCCGGGTTAAGCTCAAATATTTGAATTTAATTTTGAATCCCTCCAAGTCCAGCAGAGCATTGAGCCTCCCACCCCGGCCACTTGCTTTGTCCTCCACCCAATTTCAACCTTTGAAGCTATTTTTAAGTAATTGGGCATGAGTCGTCTTTTTTCTCTGCATCAGTATTTTTTAGCAAATTTGCATGTGTTTTTCTCCATATTATTTTTCTCTCTATTGAATCACGAAGTGAATACGAATCATTTAGGGTTTTTTAAATTTCATTTTTCACTACTATAACCCATCATTTAGATATCTTTTGTATTGTTTATACATCTTGATGTACGGAGTATAATGTTTTTGTACATATACTTATATAATAAAATCATTTTTATATTATAAATAATTTCTAATAAAAATATATAAAAGGTCAAAGTTCAATTTCATTAACCAAAAGATTCAAATATGGTAAAGTTTTAAGAGACGGAGGAGGAAAAGTCGTGGTGTAATAATAATGAAGTTGGGTCGTGTTGTCGGTGTAGTGTAGTGTCGTAATTTTTTTAAACCGCTACGTACTATATATATGTGCATACCCTAAGCTCCGATGCCTGGGTCCACCACTGTGTGCTCCACAGGTTTTCTATTTACATTGTGTTTACGATCATTATTATTTCTCTATAAAAGCATTACAAAAGTCATGAAAAACTATATCGCCGTAAGTTGAAAAATCATATCAACAAAGAAGTAGTTTAATATATAGCACATCAAGGGGGGAACAGATATCCTTTTCAACAAAGTATGTAATTGGACACACCTCTGGAATTAAGCATATGTCGATTTGCCCACTGGCTAGTGATGCATGCATTGCTATAAAGCCACTACTACGACCCATCAACTTCACAACTCCAATACCACGATAAGCACTATGAGCCTGTCAAGAAAGTAAACGAGATTGACTCATCATGTTGTACCGATTTGTGGAAAGATTTATAATGTCAATGTCGAGCTCAAGGACTGAGATAAGCTGGGCACTTTGCAGTATGGCAGAGGATCTGCTTCCCAGAAAGCCAGCTTAAAAATAATTAGAGGGGTCAGGAATGATATGGTACTTCTAGGATTAGATAACATATGTGTGGAGGATTGATCTTATTTTATCTTTTTTATCTTCTTTATCTTGTTATCTTATCTTTTTTATCTTTTTGTCTTAGTTTTTAGGGAAAAGTACGGAAAAGGTACTTGTGGTTGAGCCCGTTTTCAGATAGGGTCATGTGTTTCATTCTTTATCAAAGTGGTTCATGTGTTTGAATTCCGTTATCACAAGAGGGTCACACCGTTAAAAACATCTAAAAAGACCGTTAAAAGTAACTCCGATTTTCAAAAGTGCCCGAAAAATTAAAAGAAAAATACCAGAAGGTGCACCTCAATAAGACGACTGTTAGGCAATATTTCTTTTTTGTTTTCAGCCGCCCTTGTCACCGGAAAGTCTATCGGAAAAGTGATATTAGCGAAATCATTTTTAAATAATTCAAACAGATCTGAAATATCCAAAGGCGAAGGTGGTTTGGAGGTCATCTTGACGAGACGCACCTTTCGGTATTTTTCTTTTAATTTTTAGGGCACTTTTTAAAATCGGAGTTACTTTTAACGGTCTTTATCAGACGTTTTTAACGGCGTGACCCTCTTGTGATAACGGAATTCAAACACATGAACTACTTTGATAAAAAATGAAACACATGACCCTATCTCAAAACGGGCCCAACCACAAATACATTTTCCGTACTTTTTATGTCTTTACATTATCTTTATTTGTCCTTCTTTTTATCTTTTTTTATCTTTTTCATCTTTCTTATCTATTTATCTTATACTATCCTCCGTATCTCATTAATTGCAACATTGGAATATATACACTATTCATGTACTTTACTTTGACTACATTTTATTTATTAATGTATGTGAATTATTTTTTTTGAAAAATGTTGTTACATTCGTCTAATTACTAAGTTTTATAATCTAATTTTTATTTTATTTTTACTAATACAAAATTAAATATAATGACGGTCAAAGTTGTGTGTTGGCAAACGTGAAATGTTGACTGTTGCAACTAAAAAGAGACGGAGGAAGTATAATCTTTTCAGCTCTTTTACCTCCGATTTTATAGATCGATTCATGTTAGCCGATCTCGTACTCTTTTAGGACTAAGGCTTGGATGTTATTGTTTTGTTGAAAAAAAAGCACATTACCCTAGGTAAGAATAGGATACCTCGTAGAAGATAAAGTACCGGTGTGAGATTACGTGAATATAAGATCACGTCAAACTGTTTGTAACGAGATGTGATATTATTTATGTCGTTAAGTTGTAAGAGACAAAGTCATAATAATCTAAAGTGTAAAATCTATACCTTCTTTCTTATTTTTATCTCAGCATTTAAAAGTGTATATCTTTACCTTTTTTCTTTCTTGTGTCTTTTTTTCTTCTGTATTATACTTTATCTCCTCACAACTAACAAGTTTCTTCATTTAGTTTGGTTTGTTTCTTTATCTGACTTGTTTTATATTTTAAAATTATAACTATGCCATATATTTTATAGTATATAGAGGGTGCGCTTGATATGAGACACGCGAGCGCTTTTTTTTGCGACTTGCGCCTCAAGTGATTTGAGTACTCTAGCGCCTTGAGTGCGCCTCACGACTTTGACTACCTTGGGAGGGATGATTGACCTCATTTCATTTTTTATCTTACTTATGTTCTTCATTAGACCCAAACAGACTTGGATTAGAGGAATCAGAACTGATATGTGTTCTCTTGGGTTGGATGAGAGTATTGTTTTGGAGAGAGCAAAGTGGAGGGCGCACATATGTGTGGACGATTGATGTCTTTTCTACATTTCCTCTCTCTTTTCTTTTACCGTTTATCTTCTTTATCCTTTTATATTCTTATGTTATTTTTATCTTCTAGTTTTTTATGTTCTTTTATCTTTCCTATATTCTTATGTTATTGTTATCTTATATTTATTTATTTTTATTTTATCCGTTTTATCTTACTTTTTTTCTCCTCCTAGTCCGTCTCTCTGTTTGGCATCGATATCATAGATCGATTCATGTTAGCTGACCCCAAATTCTTTTGAGATTAAGGCTTGGATGTTGTTGTTGTTGTAGTACTTATGTTCTTCATTTTTTTATCTTTATCTTTTTTTTATTCTTCCATCATTTCCAATAGAGCCAAAGACACTATTTTTGGGCTTGGGAATATGATGAAATAAAGCAAAATGACCCACTAAACTGTCTGCAGTTCTTTGTTATGAAGAAGCAGCAGACAGTCCATGCAATTTTGACACAATTTTCATCATCGGCCATCCAGAAAAGTCTCTCTGTTTTAGTACAGAGGTGCGGCTGCGTACATCCGATCCCTTTTACCCCACCGTAGGTGGGAAGCCTTTGCGGCACTGAGGTAATGTTGATGTTTCTATCTTTTTATCTTATCCTTATCTTCTTTTTATCTTTATCTTATTTTAGTTTATCTTTTTTCATCTTATCTTTTTATCTTTTATCATGTTTTACTCAATTTGATATGTCAACTCAGGTTGGCCAACCCCAAACTCTTTTGGGATTAAGGTTTGTATGTTGTAATAGTAGTAGTATTTGTCACAAGAATGACATTGCATACGTGAGAATTTGTGTTGATCTGCCTGTCTTACAATAATAACAATACTAGGGGTATTTAGAATGCAGCCAACCCATAATATAGGACATTAAGAAATATACATTTAGAATATCATTTAACTCTCTTGTAATCTAATCTCCCATCTCAACTATTGTTCTTTCCCCTTCATTTATCCTTGATTCTCTAAATTCTCTGCAGAATCTAGTTTGGAAGGAAAGAATCCTTCCCAATCTGTTTTGCAATAAAACTCAGATTGGCAAGGATTATTTCCTTCTACATGTAAGAGTCCCACTCGAAGTGGAGATTTGATACCTGAGTATATCGCTCCACTTTACCTCATTATCCTATGTGGAGGTAATATCAGATTATTTTGGTAATCTGAAAGCCAGAACCTGACAAGGTCAATCTTAAACCATCTTTTACTAAGATAATGTGATATGACCTGAACTAAACAACCCCCTAGGTTAATAGGCTTCTTCGAGATATGTAGTTTACATGACTAATATGGTATTTCAATTGTGTTATCAATTATGGAACTTAAGAATGTCATTCGATAGTAAGTCTTGGAAGCGTAAAATATGCTTTATGAAATTGTGAACAGAATCAAATCAAAGGAATCCTATGGTTTAGTATTGTAACAAATTACTGAAAGATAAAAAAAAATCGAATAGCATAAAGTGTAGTCAACAGTCAGCACCTCAATGTAAGCAGAATTAATAGCTCTTTGTGCTTCTTCAACTGCGGTATCAAAACCAAAGGTTTTATCCATGAGCATAATATCATTGTCTATTGTTTTTGGTACACCAACGACAGCCACCTTTAGCCGCCGTTTAAGACACTGAATATCAAACAGTGGACATCAAGAATCACCACAATATCACATTTGCTTTACATAATAGAAAGATTTAATAACCGATTTAGTCCTCATAATATGGACATTTTCGTTACACAATAGAAAGAGTTAATAACTGATATAGTTCTAACACTATACGCCGTTACCCAAATTGGTTTTCAACTTTCTTCCGCATAAATTTGGTCCTCAACTATGCAGTTGAGACTTTATTAGTTCTTATACATGTTTTGTTCCGGTTAATAAGGATACTTTTGTACGATGAGGATTAATGGTGGCTCAAGTGCATAACTGAGGACCAAATTGAGTCTTCAAGCTCAGTCTAAATTTAGTTAATGGAGAATGATGCCCTTCTTATTTAGAAATAAATATATATGGGGATAAAGTGCGGTCAAATTTAATAATCACGGAACAAGTTGAGCCCGGGGAGAAAAGTGAAGACCAAATCGAGTAATATTGGATAATCAAGGGACTAATTGGGTATTAACTCCATTAAAAATATACAAGAACTTATCAAGAATGATTTTGAACACCATGTAAGATTAAAAACCTCATCATGGATAGCATTAGCACCAGCATGTGTCCCGTTTCCACCTAGCACAAACAACATATTGATTCCTCTTTGCTGAAACCAAGTAGTACAAGAGAGTAAGCTATTTACTAACATAACCATATCTAATAAGGTACGAAAAACACATACCTCCTCCGTCCAAAATGATTTTCAAAAATATTTTTCTTGGTCAACAGAAATCTCTTTAACTATAACTTTGACTTCAAATTTTCATCATTTTTGGATTTCTTTTTTGCTATTCAATAGAACTTTTAGTTTAGTATCTGAATATATAAACTTTATTTACTAAAAATAATTTAAATATTAGCAAGGAAAAATTAACTTTAACCGCAGTCAGCTTTGTAAAACATTTTTTGCAACACTTTTTTGAATGGAGGAAGCATCTCGTTATAAAGTGGACTTAATCACACCTCAATACTATCCACAATATCACTGAGTTTAGGTCCTCCACGTGAAACTCCTAACAGGCTTCCCCCAGAGAGATGAATGTTTTGAACCACTTTCCTAGATAGCTGAAATCAAAGAATACTTCAAAAAAAGGGAGGAATATTTCCTTTATGATAAAAGTACATAACCCCATCTTTAGGATCCTTATCCAGCATCTTAGACAGGCTTTTTATAAACTTGAAGTGTTATAAAATTCAAAATGCCAAAGAACTCACAGGCATTTCAGAAAGACCATCATCAGAAAACCCACGATATCCAAAGGGAATCCCAACAATCTTGTTCACACCATATATCTCAAGTGTGATGACTATCTGCGACCATCAATGAAGTTGTTAAATTGGACATAACTCACCCCAAAAGAATCATCAAGAGGTACATTACACTAACCTTAATAGCATATAATCGGTGTTGGAAACATAACACACACCCCTTGGCTCAAACCATATAGGTATTGGTGAACAAATGGCCGAACCTGACTCCTAAACAGGTTAAAACTCACCCCAAAAAGATTTCCAAAGATTTGAAATTTATCTAACACTTATATTCCTAAAAAGATTTATGTTTTGCCAGGTAAAACTTTTAAGCTTTGGTAATTGTGAATCATCATTCTTACTTTTTTTTTAAATAGTTGCATCGAATTCAATGAGAATTAACTTTTTTCGGAAAAAAATTATGACCTTTCTATGAGAGGGAGTATATGCTAGACTTGAATCCCAGTAGACTACCGACATGGGACACTCAGCAACTATGATAGTATGATCACACATAAACTAGAAAATCCATGATAAATAGACCAGTTTTAAGGTAGTTATAGTAATTCTCTTATTACATGCTGGCTGATGACTACTACTTTTAGCTACGGGTGCTAAAGACTGAAAATTGTAGAGTTGAATAGACCAGAAGATATAACTGAAATATGAAGCAATCAAATAAGAACGCTAAAGCATAAATAGTAAAAGATGAAAGTACGTGTCTGATAACATCATTGAGACCAGGACAAAGCCCGCCACAAGTCACAATCGCTGCTTTCACTTCTTCGGGCTTGTAATAAATCTTCTCGCGAGGACCCGCACGGTGAACCCTGTGTTTAGATGTTTTAGCAATACACACCACATTACATTCCATGTCAGATGTTTAGACTTCTGAAAGTTACATCAAGGAAAACCAATACCAAAATAAGCCCCTTGAGTAATTTTGGTACATAAAACTTCCTCCCCACACAAGTTAACTAGACTTGAGCTAAATCAGGCTTATTTGAAAAGAAAATGCTTGACTTTTGGTAGCACACTGGCACCCATTTGTTTAATACGAGAGAAATAGAACAGAAAGATATATTATTTATTTTTGAAGGGACAAATATACCCTTTATTGGTGTTACTTTTGAATTTAAGAATGGGTACAAATGGGAAAAACTTAAGCTTTCGGCATTTCAAATAAAAGAAATGCTCAATTTCTTGATTTCTTCCCTCTTCCTTTTCCTCTTCTCACCTCTTTCCTTCCAAACACACTACAAGAGAACCAGGAATACAAAATGTACCCCCCCCCCCCCTCACACACACAAAAAAAGAAGCAAATATGAAAATATCCAGAAGTGTGAAGTATAAATTTGCCCAAGAAACATGAATGGAAAGTAAGAGTTAATTTATTTCTAAATTAGGGCTGCTAATTGACGTCACTGATATGGATGGAACCATTAAGCATTGCTCCAAAATTCCTGAAATTCAGCTCCCTTGTTGTCCTCTATCGTTAACTGATCTCTATGATTTCATTTTCAACTGTTATTGCTTTCTTCGACGTTCTTCCTGATCTGCCGCTATTAGGACAAGATTTAAAGGTTTATGATTTGAGCCAGAGTGGAGTAGAGTCGAGAAAATGAAAAATAAAGAAGGTTTAATAACTAAATTTTACATATTAATTTCATCTTGTAAAACATATATCTCAAATTTGTCATCTCAGATATTCCGGGTGAATCATCAATTCTGGTCCTGTTTGGAACATTTTGGTTCTGTTTTAGCAATTGGAATGTGGCATACAATGATAAAAAGAACAAGATCAATAACCTTGAATAGCACACCTCCACGTCAGGGAGCTATATTGCTTCGGGTTTAGCAAAGCATCTTTTTATGCAAGTAATTTCACCTAAGCATGAAAGTGACACTTACCATTGTTCTACCCATGTACAACAAGGATCAATGCACTCCGCACCGGCTGAAGTCGGAGAGGAATAATATATTGTCTGAGGCATTGTAAAGTTACATTAGTAGTGGCATAATAATTTGGAGGGTTGATTATGAAGATATCACATAAAGAATACATGGCAAACAAAGATAATATACCATGTGAAGTACTAATGACTAGTCACTAATAAGGAAATAAAAACTCAAAGATAGAGAGAAGAAACACACCTTAAGAAGCACTCTGTCGTTATTGTTGACATATCCATGCCATTCTTCATCCGATGGGTACCCTTGTGCAAAAACTTCACTTACTGGTGTTCTAATAGAATTTGTTCATGAAGTTCAGTTACCGAAAAATAATATCTTTAGCTTTTTGAATAATACATTGGGCTACTCATTCTAAAGAGCAATTCTATTCGATCAAGATTCAAAAGGAGCCCATCACATAAAAAACTATGGGAAGCCATTGAGAAAAGAATAAACAAATTTTGTTAAGGAATTAATTAAACACTCAGTAGTAGGTAGAGGTGAAGAAGAGACCGCATTTTAAGGCAAAAGGTGGAGGGGTAAGAAACTGCGTCAGGGAATACATCGGTGATGTGAGGAATACTGAAGCGAGATTCAAATTCCTTCTGGTATTTCAGCTTCCAATCAGGATCAGTGAAGTCAATGCCGGTCTTCCCACTACTGGCTGCTTTTACTCGAACAGTGCTTTGTCTGCGGTTCACCACCGAGCTCCGCCAGAACGAAACTGAAAAGAGATCACTATGCCGGCAGTGAGCTCTCCTCGTGGGGGGAAGAACTCTCATCGGCCGGATCGCCGGCGAAAGCGACTCCATATGTGAAGAGACAAAGACTGCTGAGGAAGTAAGCAGATGCTGAAGAAAGACAGGAAGTACGAAAGAGGACAGAGGGAGAGACTGGAGGCGACTGGCAACTATACGATGCCGGCGGTGAACGACCAAATTGGTTCAGTTACCGCTGATTCTCAGGCACATATGGACTAAATATGAAAATGAGGTGAGTGTCACTTCAATTCGGTATAACAAGCAAATTTATTTAATTTAATTAACACTAACATGAACGACTTATATAAGTTTAATTAATAGAGATAAGTACTTGGTTTTGTTTCTATCCACTTAATGAAATGTTCGTCGATCTCGGTTATATCTTTAGCTATCTTCCTCTTGAATACTCAACCGAGGAGTATATCCATTTCATCGAGGGTAGTTATCAATAATGAGATGCGTTCATTAATAAAACTTACTACCGAAGCAATATAGAACACACGTCGTATATTAACCCGATAGTAGCAATAAATTTAAGATTAAAATGATTGAGATTGATAACATCAACACAAGCGGTTTATTGGTTTAATCACTATAATTAATTTCCCTTAGATTATTAACCATGAGACGCATGCATTAATAATTCAAGTTTACTACCATTGAAAGAATCAAATTAATAACAAGTGTATTAATCGATTGATTCTAGTAATAATTAATATATAAACAAAACTAGTTGATCCTTTAAGTAATGTTCAAAATATTAATATGAAATATAAATAGGAATTAATTAATATGCAAGGAAGAAGATTAAAGAAAGTAAATGCTACTATAATTAATGTCGAGATGTTAACTAATTGTCGTCTTAGCAACACTCATCAACATTTATATAGAGCTAGATTAAATTAATATCCAAGGAAGAAGATTAAAGAAAATAATTCACAACTTACATTTCATTAAGCTTCAAAGTAGCAAAACCAAGATGGAAGAGTTTAGCTCCTCATTTGGAGACTAAACATAGCTAGAAAAATATAAAGAAATGATATTCTAAACTGAGCTTAAGAGTATGGAAGAAGGAATGATGAAAAGTGAAGGAAAATTGGGTTATTCATAGGTGTTTTCAAGACCTACAGCCGGATACCCGGCCGGGTATTTGACATACCCGACTGGGTATTTATCAAATCAGATCTTTTCCCATGTTCTTGTGTTCTTCTGCACGTTTGTTTGCCCGAAATCACTTCATACCCGACCGGGTATAGGGAATACCCGACCGGGTATTTGCTATTTTCGTAGCAACTTCCTCTGTCAGTTCATACCCGACCGGGTAAAGGCCATACCCGACCACGTTTTGCATAAAACTCATGTTTTCTCATCCTTCTTGCTTCCAAACCTATCCTAAACTTATAGCCTAACTAGCTACAACTAACAACAAACAATAAAATGCTACAAATACGATTACAATCAAATACAAACTAACAACTACAAACTTGCGTAATACTAGTAAATAAACATTACAAACAATGATAAAAATGTATACTTAGGCACTACCGAGTAGTGCCTATCAAGGTACATAAATTGTAATAATCGGTGCCGATTTAGTCCTACTAGCAATTAGGTGAGATAAAACGCTGAGTTGGCAATTATTAATGAAAACCCCTTCATTTTTTTTAAAAATATTTTGAAATAATAAAAGAAATCCAATTGGCCTGCAAAATTGCATAAAAACCCTTCAATCTCTGAAATTGGACGTCGGCAATCGGCATCGCAGGGGATACGACGATTGCTTCTGAAATTCTTGGGAGACTTCGACTGTCTCCTCCAATAGCAGTGGCGGTGTCTCAGGCGAGCAACGGCGGTGGCAGCAGTTCGGTCCGGCAGTACGACTCTTCTTCTTTGGCGCAACACTCTGTCTTCTTCGGTGTGAGGTCGATCCGAACGGCCACTCTAGCGACATCCCCTCTTATGTCCTAAACCAGTCGGGTCGTCACTCTCTCTTTGGTGACCCACACAGAAAAACTCTCAGTTCTGGCTGTTCGTATGTTAGTAGTGGCACGCCTGGTGTGCTGGGTTTTTCTCCCGGTGAGATATGTATCAGCTCGGCGATGAAGAACACTAAGGTTGTTTAACTGTGTCCATGTCAGCGTTTAATACGCTTAAATGCAACCTGGAACCGAATTAACACCCGTTTGGTCATTTTATGTACCTCTCAGCCTTGGTTGCATCATCGGGTACTCTTTACTCTATCGGTTACGACTTCGTGTAGTGAACTGACACTTTCCTCATATGAAAATAATGTTTGGATCTCTCAATATAGGTCTGGCAATAGCAAAAAAATTATAGAACCATCTTTACTGTTCAATTTAAAAATGAGGTCCCTCATTTAAAAATTGAACGGTAGAGATGATGTCACAATATGTCATATGACTCCATAAGGGAGTCATATGAGAGTCCATAAATTTAATTCACCCTTAATTAAATTATGTTTTTTAGTATAACATGTTTTTAGAGAAAAATATGTTATCTCTCAATATTTTTAGCTAATTGTTAGGTGTTATTGTTTTCTCTGCAATCCAGTACCTTCAATAAAATACATTGAGTATAGTTTTTTACATATTAATTTAGTAGAACATTAAGTGAATTATTATAAACAATTTTTTCTTTTAATTTTTTCTAAACATAAATGTGAAATTTAAACATACACATTTTGTTGTTAAAAATTAACAATTTCTTTAATTACTTTTCTCACATTTTCTTTTTAATGAAATATAAAGTGGGTTCAAGTAATGCTTGGTTATTTGTGAAAGCGTCATTAATTAAAAAATTGTGTTATCTGTATTTTTTAGCCTAACACCTCTTGTAATTACAATTTTAGTTTTTTTAACTTTATATATTCAATATTGTTATATTGGTGTGATTTTATAGATCATAAAAGAGTTAATTCCCTAAGTGGGAGTAAAATAACAGAAAAGTGCAAAACTAGGACCTAAGAAGTTTCGTAGGAGTAAAAGACAAGGGGATGATGAATTTGCCCTTAATGATATGTGATTTCTTTACAAATAATTTAAAACAAAACAGTAAAACAAAATGGAACAACAAACAAATAAATCGACTGCACAACTCATGAACCAGCTCTTCCGCCACATCTCTGTTGTTGTTGTAGCCACCGGCCAGCTCTTCTGCCGCCGCCGCCGGCTAGCTCATCCACCGGCGGCGCCACCTCTTCTACCACCGATCGGATCATCTCTCTCTCACCGTCAACTGGCTCATTGATCTGCCGCCTCCCCTGCTTCTGAATTCTGACACCATCAAAAAAATCTCAATGTTGCAACTTTTGAAGAACGGAGGAAGAATGTAAACTGTAAAAAAATTGAAAAATTTAACTACTGGAGTATTCTTGAACCCAAGAAAATATGAAGCACAAAATTTTAATCAATAGAGCCTCCATACATAACTGAGTATTACATGAAATCATTTATTTTTTATTAAAACTAAATAGTAAAAAATAAAAATAACAATTTTTAATGAAAATTGTTTTTTACATCGAAATGTGTATTTTTTATTTCACAATTTTTTAGGGAAAAAGTTAAATGGAAAACGTTACTTATAATAATTTATGTTAGAATATTCTAGTATTGATATGTGAGGTTGAATGAAATGGTACATGGTCTCTTCAGCCCTTGTCGTCGAGCAAACGAGCTATTCAATGTAAATGGGTCTACAAAGTCAAATACAAAAGTGACGGGTCTATCGAATGTTACAATGCCCGACTTGTGGTGTGTGGGAATCGGCAGGTTGAAGGACTCAACTACCATGAAACTTTTGCTCCCGTAGCAAAAATGGTAATTGTGTGTACTATCTTGGCAATTGCTGCTTCTAAGAATTGGTTACGTTGCTCCATCAGATGGATATTTATAATGTTTTCCACACGGAGATCTTCGCGAAGAAGTTCACATGTACCATCCACGTTGATATAATGTTCAACAACCTTGGGCTATGTGTCGTTTGTTGCACTCTCTTTATGGTTTGCATCAAACACCTTGGTGTTGGTCCTCTAAATTAACCAAGGCACTCACCCAATACGGTTTCGGCAATTTCCAGCCGACCACTCTCTGTTCACCTTGAAATGATGTGACACTATTCTCTATGTCCTTATTTATGTTGATGACTTGCTTATTACATGCAATGACACTTTAGACCATTTGGAGTGGTGAGAGAGTCTAAATGTCAATAATGGACTCCGTCGATCCATATGAAAACAGTGTTTTGACTCTTATTTCTCTGCATTCCAGCACCGTCAATAAAATGCACCATGCACATTTTTTACATATCAATTTAGTAAAACATTAATTAAATTATTATAAGTAATGTTTTTCTTTTAATTTTTTCACTGATTAATTATAAAATAAAAAAGACAGATTTCGATGTAAAAAAAATTCATCAATGTTTTTTTTACGTTTTTCGATGAAGTAAGTTCAAACACATTGCCTTTGCCTTTCCACTTCTTTTGGCCTTTTGTTTGTCCCGCCCTTTAGGGCGTTGAAGTGGCTCTCCATCCGAGGGAGAGCTAGCAGTAACCTCCGAGTGTGGGCGAATCGTGCGATTGTGGAGGCGATATTGGCCGGGTGCCCAGGTGAATGATACCGAAGCGTCGTATTGTTGGTACCACTTTGGGCACGAGTAAAGGATACGCCATGCATGCTCAAATTTGAATGGCTTGCCATGGTTATCATTAATGAAAATGTGTTTGGCTTTAAAATCCTACAATATAAAAATAAATGCGTAAAATGCATAATAATATAGCTTTTTTTATCATGCATAATAATATAGTTAATATAATATGAAAAGTGTATATAATATATACACTTTATTAATATGTACTAAAAAGTATTAATATAATATATATATTTCGAAAATATATTAGCATATAATTTTTTAATTACAGTTATGTGCATGAATAAGTAATTACAGTTTTATAAAACTGCGAAAATATATTAGTTTTATATAGTATATTAGTATTAAAATAGTTATATAAAAATTTATGAATTAAAATGAAATAATGGAATAGTTTATAAGTTACCAAATCGGCTAAGTTCGACCCACTCGTCGGGGTTGCGTTCGCCTTCCGCACACAAGCTTTCCATGAAGAGCATTGATGATTGATGATCTTGAAACGGGACTCAATAGAATCCCGATTCCGTGGAACGTCACATTTTTGTGAAAATGATACGTGAATTCGGCCCCAAAAACTCTCCCCCGGTTAATTTATGCCAATCGCACCATCTTCGGATATGCTTACCCAAGCGTTGCATAGAGCAACATCCTCACTAACACTCCAATTAGCACCTCTTCTTGAGGAAGACATCACAAAAAATTAGATACTAAAGAAAATATGATGAAGAATGAGATAAATGAGAGATGTGTGATTAAAATAGGAAGGAATGTGGTGTTTATATAGGATTTTCGGACAAAATATTAATTAAAAATAATGGAAAAATAAAATAAATTATTTTAACCATTGGATTTCAATTTCAGCCATTGGATCAATTTTTTTTCCAGTTCAAACAGTGTCCAAATCATCACAACCGTTGGATCTACCAATATTTTTTAAAATTATTGCTGTGTGACATCATCCTGACATCACAAAAATTAAATCCCCAGCCCCTTCCTGCTCATTCCACAGACGTTCCCTTCCCTTTTTCCCCTCTGCGCACAGCCCCCACTCCCCTCCTTTTTCTTTAGCCTCCTCCTTTAACACCATTCATTAATAAACCCCTTCATCCCCTTCTCCACTTTTACTCCCCCATTTAGCCTACCACTACAAGAATTTAGTAGTCCAAAAATTCCACTTTTAACATTTTGGACTCCTAATACCTCACCACTCCAAATGGTCTTACTTCATGATTTCAAGTCCTACTTGTCACGCACTTTTCCAGTCAAGGATTTGGGAAAATTGAAATACTCCCTCCGTCCCATTGGACTTTTGCCAACTTTCCTTTTTTGGTTGTCCCAAAAAACTTTGTCACTTTCCTATTAAAGTAAATAATTTGTGGTTTTGCACATTTCTGTCTCCTCTGCACAAATCTCAACCACACACTTTTTACTATTCTTATTTCTCACCTACTTTGTGAGAGTAAATATTTTTGGTTTCCTCAATCAAAATGAGGAGCTATTTTTACTATTTATAATACAAGTTTACATGTTTATACAAGGAAATTAAATCAAGGAATAAATGAGATTAATTACAAGCTATTCTAGAGAATACTAGAGAATATTACAAATCTTCCTAAGTGGTATTATCATTATTATTATTACCCCCCGTCAAGCGTTGCGTGGGATTTAGGCAAACGCATAGCTTGGAGCGAAGAAACTCAAACGCCGTCCGAGAAAGGCTTTTGGTAAAAATATCCGCAACTTGGAGATGAGATGGAACGAACTGAGTAGAGAGTTGTCCTGCAGAGACTAATTCACGGACAAAGTGATAGTCAATATCAATGTGTTTAGCTCTCTTGTGAGCAATCGGATTTTGACTTAAGAATATGGCACTCTTGTTGTCACATAGAAGTATAGGTGGAGAGCTTGTAGGAACACGAAGTTCGCGAAGTAAGTGAACTAGCCAGAGGACCTCCGATGCAGTATTTGCAAGAGCCCGATATTCAGATTCACAACTAGAGCGGGAAACAGTGGGCTGTTTCTTAGCACTCCACGAGACAAGATTGCCGCCAAGAAAAATTCCAAATCCATAAGTAGACCGATGTGTTTCCATGCAACAGGACCAATATGCATCAGAGTATACAGTGATAGATTGAGGAACCCAATAGTCAAAAGATTACCCATAGTGAATGGTGCCCTTAACATAACGAAGTATACGTTTGACAGCCTGAAAATGGTCTTCTGTCGGAGATTGTAAGAACTGGCTAACTGAATTGACGACAAAGGATAAATCATGGAAAATGATGGTCAAGTATTGTAACGCACCAACAATAGACCGATAAAGAGTAGGATCCGGAAAAGGTTGACCATCACTAATCAGAGAAGCATTGTGTGCCAAGGGGGTAGAAATTAGTTTAGAGTCTAACAAGTCAACGCGATCCAAAATATCATGAGCATATTTAGAATGTCCCACAAATAAACCAGTAGGGGTGGAAGAGACTTCAAGTCCCAAGAAATAATTAAGTTTACCAAGATCCTTGATCGAGAATGCTTTGTGAGCGCGAGCAATAAACTGCCGGAGCAAAGGAGGGTCATTACTTGTTACGATTATGTTATCAACGTAAAGTAATAAATAGAGAACCGAGGACTCCTGATGGAGAAAGAATAATGAAGAGTCAGAACGACTTTGCCGAAATCCAACAGTGAACAAAAAATCACTGAAACGGCGAAACCAAGCCAATAGAGCTTGGCGAAGTCCATACAATGCCTTTTTCAAACGACAATCATGATTAGGAAATGTGGTATTAACAAACCCAGGTGTTGAACCATATAAACGGGTTTGTGAAGGACGCCATTCAAGAAGGCATTATTCACATCCAGTTGATGAAGATCCCACCGAAAATGAGATTAATTACAAGATATTCTAGAGAATACTAGAGAATATTACAAATCTTCCTAAGTGGTATTATCATTATTATTATTACTTTGCACTTGGCAAAGTTCACCGGGACGGAGGTAATATTTTCTTGGGCTTGAGATTGCACGGAATACAACATGTATTTTTCTTTGTTAGCGAAAGTATGTCTTGGGCATTCTCTCTGACACTGGTCTTCTTGGTGCAAAACTTGTTGATTTTCCCATGATCCAGAATCACAATCTATAGTCTGGTAATGGGCATCTGTATTCTGACCAATATCGGCATTTAGTGGGGAAACTTATCTATCTGACCCTCACATGTCCTGATATTTGTTATTCGGTTCACATTCTCACTCAATTTATGCAGTCTCCTCGAGTTGCACATTGGGAGGCCGTTCTCCGTGTTCTTCGCTATCTCAAAGCATACCTTGGCTTGGGAATTTTACCCACACGTGACTCTTCTCTCACTCTTACAACTTTTTGTGATTCTGATTGGGCTAGTTGTCCCCTTACACGACTCTCTATCACTGGTTATTTTGTCACACTCTGACACTCTTTATCTCATGGCGTACCAAGAAAAAGCAACTGTCTCACGCTCCTCTACAGAAGTGGAGTACCGTGCAATGGCATCTGCTACATGTGAGTTCATCTGGCTCAAAAGTCTCCTCTCCTCAGGAATTTCGCATTCCTCTCCATACACCTCCTCTGCGACAATCAAGCAACTGTTCATATTGCTAATAACCCGGTCTTTCATGAATACCAAATATATTGAAATTGATTGTCACTTTATATGTGATCACATTCGCCATGTCACCATTTGTACCTTTCATCGAACTTCTTCTGAACAGCACGTGGATATCTTTACAAAGGGTCTGGGCTCTCAACAACTTCTTCATCTTTTGTCCAAGATGGGCGTTCGGGATCTGCACACTCCACCTTGAGGGGGGTGTTAGAAAAATCTAGTATGGACATGGGATTTGTTAGGATATTGTAGTTTTAATTGCTGCCTTTTTTGTATATGCGGTGTACTCATTAGAATATGTAGTATTATGGTAGGTGCTGTAGATTAGCCTTAAATTAGACTTACCATATGACTAGTGTAACACCCGGGGCAATGCCCCGGTAGTGTCATGTTAATATGAAATATAATACTCCATCATATATTAAATGTGCAGGAAAAAGATAGCATATATTAATATATGTTTTGAGTTATTTATAGAAATGGTTAATAACATTGTTTATGTTGAAAAATAATATATTACAGGTATATTACTAAAGTTTTGTTGAGAAATGAGAAAGGGATAAAAATTGGTGGCTTAAGATTTATTATTATTATCATTTTTATTATTGTCATTAATATTAGCACGGTAATTTAAAAAAGTTCATAACGTGCAAAGTAACAAAAGTATAGTGAAATGAAAATATTCTTGTGATAAGTATCATACATCGATGTGCTATAAAAGAAAATCAAACATTTTGAAAGACTTCTTTGTATACAACATTTGTTGTTGTATTGCATCCTTCTCCTCCACCCAACAAAATTTTCAACCCATTTCTGCTCTTGACTCTTGAAACAGCCACATATAGCTGCCCATGCGTGAATACACTTTTTTCCAAATAAAGTCCAACATGTGCTAGTGTTTGCCCCTGACTTTTGTTGATGGTCATTGCAAAGCATACTAAAATTGGGAATTGCTTCCTCTGAAGTTTTATGTGCAACGTTGTATCTGTTGGGCATAGATTCATCCTTGGAATCAATATTTTATTCCATCTGCTCGGTCCGGTGAGGACTTTGGCTTCCAAGATGCGTTTCCCCAATTTTTTTTATCACCCCTCGTGTTTCATTGCATAGACCCGCAGATTGATCAATATTGCGCAATAACATTATAGGGACACTGATTTTGAGGCTAAGCACATGATTTGGCAATCCAGATATTGAAATGCTGTTTAAATATTCTTGTGGATATATGTCATCATCACCAGAACTACTTACCGCAGTGGGACATATGTTGTCGTAGCTGAAATATTTTACCTCTTCTCCTGGTAACGTTGAGAGGATGTAGTTGTTTATGCCCTCTACTATTTCCAAAGTTGGTGCCAGGATTGCCCTCTCTTCCAAGTAGTCAAAATTTGACAGATTGTTGTGCAAGTCTGGATAAGTACTGTCAACAATGGCTTTGTAGTTATCCCCATTCGAGTGGATCAACAAATCAGGTGGTATTTCAACTTCAATGCCTCTGTCAGACTCCTTATCGATAGTGCCCTTGCCAATCTGTAATATCCACCTAGCAAATCGTTCAACTTCTTCCCTATCCAGCATGTTGTTTTGATGCATCAACCTCATGTTTATTGTGAGATGCTTGACTTGAACATAATCCCATAAGTATGATGAGTTTATTGCCGACATGACAATTTCTTCACGCGTGCCTTTAGGGATTACCGGTAGCGTCTGTCGAAAATCCCCTCATAGAACAACAATTTTTCCACCAAAGGGCAACTCTTCATTCTTTGGATTTACAGATGAGCAAATATCTCTGAGTGTCTTGTCAAGAGCCTCAAAGCAATACTTGTGAGTCATTGGCGCTTCATCCCAAACGATTAATTTTGTGGCTATTAATAATCTTGATTTTGGACTCCCGCGCTTGATATTACATGTTGAATTTTCAGCAATACTCAATGGGATCGAAAACCTGGAATGAATTGCAGAATAATATATACTAATGCTAATATATACTATGTATTATATAATTGGAGACTTAAATTATTAATATTAATATAAAACGTAGTTATTATAAATGAAGTATGCAGAATCATTTTAAATTTATGATGATATTTGATTGCATTAGTATTAACGATTAAATTATTTTTTAATAATGTAGTTTTATTAATAATTGAATTGGAAGTTGTGAAGAGTAAATTGGAACCTGGAATGAGAGGTTCTACCACCGGGAAGCAATAATGAAGCAATGCCGCTTGAAGCAACATTAACCAACACTTCTCCTCTGCTCCTCACAGATGCTGCCAATGTATTCCATAAGAATGTTTTTCCAGACCCACCAAATCCATGAACAAAATACACACCTGGTTTGTGAAGATAACGGGTGACGTGTTTAGCATGACTTAAGATATTAATTGAGATATAATAAGTATTCATTAATTTTATGTAGTTTTCCTACCTCCTTGATCTGTAGATATTGCATTAATAACACAATCATAAATTTCTTTTTGTTCAGTCGTTAATGATGGAAGTAACTGCATCAGCTGGCTAGACAATTCTTCCTTATCATACTGCATTTCTTCCCGCACCAATGCGTCAACTACTCGTCCATCATCTTTATGTTCTACGACAGGCATCCCTTCAAAGTCAGCCAATGTTCTTCCATTACGCTTTAGAATCTCTTCGATCCTTTGAAGTGCCTTGTCTTGAGCCTCGCTCTCTTAAATAATTTAAGAACATTAATTGTATACATTTAATTAAATAATTTAACATGTACAATGATATGTAAAACTAATGTCACTCTTTAAATTGAAAAATAATAGTAATCCTATTTATTCTGTAAAATGCAATATAATTGTTAATGATGTGGAAGCGTACCTGAGACAATGTACGTTATATTTGGATTTCCTGGACCATGCAAGAAATCATCTGCAAGAAGCTTCCAACAATTGGTCCACACGAGCAATGGAGAATGCAGATTCTTTATAAGCAGAAAAGTAGCAAATAATGTTCTTAAGTATGATGCAGTTCCCCATTTGTTCACTTCTTCGAGTGCTTCAACAAATTCTTGATCGTCATCTATAATACCTAGTGCGTGGCAGGCATCTTTGTATGTCGGGTATACGACACCATCCACGGTGCGAACATCTTCAAAAGACTGACATCCTTTAGCTTTATTGAGTAGTATCCTTAAGTACCAACACTCGCCCGATCCCGGAGGTATGTTATGTATTCTCCCAATGCATGAGCGTTGTTGTCTTTTCACCCAAACTTTTGCACTCTCTTTCCATGTATACTTCATGGGAAATTCTGCGTAAGAAAGTGTTCTACCATCTGGATCAACTCTATTAGTTTCAAACCACGCAGTGAGCGTGGTTTTTTGTACTTTGGACTGCTGCACCACCTATTATTTTTGAAAATATTAAAATGAAATTGTTAGTAACTATTATTATATTCAACTATTTTAATTGAAAGTCAGTTTACAAAACTTACCTACTCAATTTCTTGATCTTCATTGTATACCCCATATTGCTGATTGGGGAGATGACAACTCAGTCTTTCAACAGCCGAGATTTAGTAATGTATATCAAAGCTCAATATCCTCCACATACCTTCTGCGGCGCTAATATACCTGCAATTGCAGTAAGCTTTAATCTCATCATGTACGACATTGTTGTTCACCGCTGTATCTTTTTCATATAATGCAGCGGTAACACGGTCGTGACCTTTATTGACATACTTGAAGAGATATTTTATAGATCTCGCCTTATAGCACCACTCGACATTTATGTGGGCGCGATACTTTCTGAGCAAGTACGGATTATATGGCACAACATATCTGTTATCAACCGGTATTTTATTTTTTTCGGTCGTGATACCGGTATTCCTTCTTCTATAGATTGGATAACCATCTTCACGCACTGTTGTGAATTGGTTAAAAGTTCTTGGATAATATTTGCCACACTTTCCGTTTTCCATGCACAATGCTTTCTTGTTTAGATATCCACATGGTCCATGGATCATTGTGCTTTGCACCGCATTAAAGAGCTCATAGTCGAGATTCGGATCCGGCAATTCGACTGATATGACTTTGTCTATATCATCACACTCCCTTAGTTTGAACTCTGGTTGTAAGAACAACACAATATGGGCATGCGGCAGTCCCCTTTTTTGAAATTCTATCGTGTAGACCACTGCATATAAAATGCGACATATAGTACTATCATAGTAAGTGAAATGTCACCATATAAAAATGACAGAAATATTTATTTTTGAATAAATGGAATAATTTTTTTTATAAAAAGTATTACGTGAATAGAGAAAGTAGATGAGTGATAAAATAATGTAAGGCATGGTAAGATAATTCACTAATACACATTTATGACATTTGTTAAAGAGATATTACCCAAAATAGGACTAAAACAGTTTTCAATTCTAAAATAGGACTGTCATGTTTTTATTCCCAAAATAGGACCAATTACTGCCATGTTTTGGTAGTACCAGACTTCAAACATGACAATATTTTCTAAACATGCCAGTAATTAGTCCTATTTTGGGAATAAAAAATATGACAGTCCTATTTTATAATTTTCAAACTTTTTTAGTCCTATTTCGGGAACTTTTCCTTTTTTAGTTATGTAATTATAAAATCGCAGGACAATATTTTTGTTAATTATAATGAAATTAATGTAGTTCTGTTTATTAAAAATGTCAGAGCTTTGAATCTTATGTTAGACATCCACCTACACATCCCATTAGTCCATCTAAGATATATTACACTATAATACCATTATTAAGATAAGTAAAATTGTGTGCATGTGTTAACAAAGTAAACATTTTGTCAAAAGTAAAACTTACATGCTCTTGGATGGCCGAATATATTCTGATCTTTCAAACCGGCTATCAAATTGTTTAGCTTTATCTTAAAGACCCTTGTAACCAAATCGGGCCGATCTTCTGGTCTCACTCCCGCCTTTTTTACTTCTCTCTCTATTTCTGGTCATTTGGGATTGCACGTAAATGTGATGAACAAATCCGGGTTTCCGAATTGTGTGACTATCGCCATGGCATCTTGGTAATTTTGTATCATATACCTTGCACCTTCTGTGAAAGAAGATGGTAAAATAATTCTTTTGCCTTGAGTGTTTGGGTTTGTTTCGCCTCTTACAACCGCATCGGTTAACCCATTATAAATCTGCTCTTAGCTTCTTTTGATTTAGCCGGACATACTTCAAGTGATCACTTTCTATCATCGTATAAGCATCAACAATAAATTGATGAAATAGTCTTCGTGATGATAGAATTGTACTAAATTCGACATCCCTTTGTTGAAGCCTGTAGGCAAAGAATTCTCTCATTGTGACATCTTTCCGTTTGATAGCATCTCTACCTTCAACTTGTCTATACTTGATCTCTAATCTATACCCATCTTCTCCATATGGAAATAGTATGGGATATTGCAAGGCCAAATATGAAGGATGGAGCTCATTAATGCGTTGCAAAGTGCGATCTTTGTGCTCCAAAATAATATCACGGTGAGAAGACATACTATCCAAATCTCCGACTATAAGAACAGCCACTTCAGATGCAGTGGGCAAATTATATGTTCTTCCATCTCTTTCACGGTTACAAAGTAGCCTGAGTTTGAATTCTGTTTGTGGTGCTTCTTGGAATCTATCCCTTGCAGAACGAAAGCACTTCGCCAACTCATTGTGTTGGTCCATCATATCTTTCAAGCCATGAACTATTTCTGGATCGAGCTCATTTGATGATTCTGATTTCCTAAATTCACAAAAAATGAAAATATCAATGTATTTATTCGTGTAATGAAAAAAATATTATCTAATAAATTTAAATATTTTACCTAGGCAATTTTTAATATGGATTGTTTAACTTTAATTTAAATTTATTAAGGCTAGATAAATTATTCTTTAAAAAAAGGTTAGAAAATTTATCCATATATTTCTATGATTAATCAAACAGATTGTCTAAAAAAAGACATTCAAACATGTGTAATTAATTAACCGTATAAGTATTTAGTTAAGAAGTCATGCATATAAAAAATTATTCAAACCGATACCATTCCTAATATATAAATTTATATTAGTAGACAATAAAGTAAGTGTGTTACAAACTTACTCTAATGCACGAAGTCTGTTCGGTATCTCATTCTCCGTGTCATAAATATAGAGCTGTGAGAACTTAGGTTTGCTCGAATCAACTGGTAGCAAGCTTCCCATCAAGTGATAATTTTGACCATGCATTCGATATACATAGGGTCCTCCGGAATTATTGAGTTCTTTTTGTACCTTGCCCCCCAACGAAGTAAATGCAAACATCATATTATATGCCCTAATATTGTTCAGGAACTTTGTGCTTCTTCTATCGCTACCTTTGAATAGTTCTAAAAGAAAATCAGGTGGTTGTTGTAGCAATGGTAAAAGAACCCGCCCTTGTTGACAACACATTGAAAATTTAGGACTGTTGGTGTTGACTTTTGGAGAAAGTCTTTCTCCATACCACATTTTGGAGTAGCAAAATTGGCATGTGTGGTCCATAGACCCAATGTCTTGATATCCTATTCAAATATGGTAAATTTTTTAAAAAACAACCTATTTGTAAATGACATGAATAAGGTGTGTTTATGAGAGAGTTAGGAAATCACACTACATATAATATGTATTAAATTCATAAGATTGAGATAAATGTTAAATGTACCCGGAAAATTCATAACAATGGACGGTGCATGTTGTGGTAACAGTAAGAATTGATGCGGGTTGAGTTGGGGGGCATTCCTTTCGTTGGCGGGTTCTGGTTTATGTTGTAAGTTTACTCTGCAACAGTTCTCATGTTCTTAAAATTGTTGCAGATAAAGTTACAGTCTTTAGCACCACTGTGAGCAGTATAGCCTTCATGAAATATATTGTTTCCATAACAGAACCCTTACAAAAATCTTGTGGAAGTTAACAATATAGGATTTAAATTCAACAGATCGATAGTGAGTGGTTGGGCTGTTAGAAGCTAGCAAATATGGCCCGACACCATGCACATTTAAAGTCTATATGTGCACATTATCATATGTTGAAATAACTTCAGCCTTATAAGTTATGGTGATTTCATGTGCCAACAATTTGTTTGATATGTTCTGCTCCATCCCTCTCCCTTAGAGATAAAAAAGGAGAAATAAGGTGGCTTTAGACATAGTAAATTTAGTTTATAGTATCAAGCCTCAATGCAATTTGCTCATTGAAATAGGAAGTCTAGTTCCTAGTACAAAGTCCCCCACAGCCCACCCCACAAAATTGACCAAGTAGTGTTATGTTATTGGGGTTTTTAAATTTTCTAAACACTTGTTAAAAGATGCAGAGTATGATTTAGTGTAGTTCTCACAGTCAATGTTTTTACCATGTTATGACCTCTGTCTTCATAAGGAGTCATGTTTCATGGATTTAACACTTTTAAGGAGTCAGTATAAATTTTCTACGTATGGAGTACTTCTGAATAACACCCAGGGCAAACTCTAAAGGAGTCATGTTATCCGATTACTTTGGATTTTGATTTTTTTAACCGAGTCACATGCACAATGAAATTCAATGTGATTGCTTTTCTCTATTTATCTAATTCAACCTATAATAATTAACACTATTTATAGTGTTATCTAAATAATAACTATTTAGATAACACTATTTATATAAGTAAGTATAATTATTACGGTACTGTCATGTAATTGAACCTATAATGTTAATTATATTTATTGACACCAAATTTCATGCCTCTAACATGATTAATTTAAGATATTCATATGCAAAACATAAGTAATAAATCTATAAAATTGCTGCAATTTAAACATACCTTTTCATCAATTAAAAGTAGTTCGTAAGAAATAAATTGATTCGGATTGGACTGACGAAAACTATCCCAATGAGTGACCAGCCTTGCACGTAAAGACCAGATTTGCTTTCGATTAGAGACCTCGTTGATGCAATCATATTGCACCATGGAAGATGGGTGAGAAATAACCATTATTTTAAGTTATAATAACTCTCTGGGTTGTGATGTTGTATGCTAATTGGTATTTGCACTGCCGTAAATGTTTTATTATTTATACAGGTTGATTCATAAGGGATACGGCAAGATGTTTGAGAGTTGAGTTCTAATAGCCTTGGGAGTGTTTAGCTTCAGCGAGATGGAATTTGAGTCCTATTCCAAATGACTTACTCTTTGTTATGTGAATTAATAGACCTGGGAATTTATCTTCACGGATTTTAATTAAATTCGTTATGGAATTTATCTTTCGTTATGTGAGTTTTCCGTATTCAAAATGTCATTTTAATTAATAGACCTGGGAATTTATCTTCACGAATTTGAGTCCTATTCCAAATGTCATTTTTAATTAATACACCTGGCAGTTTTCCTTAGTTTTAGGATTACCGAGAAGTTAGAATTTATCATATTGACTTTTCGTTATGTGTGATTTAAATGATTTAATATAGGAGTTTTATTCCAACTTCTCTTAACGAATAAGATTGTGACACGTCAGCCCTTTAAAACTGAGTTTTACTATTAAAACAATAGATGGTTCAAACGGATGTATATATATTTGTGGATGCTTTCATCGTGGGTCAACAAATAAGCTAAGAGAAGTTTTCCTTCATATTTTAATGTTTCTTAATTTATTTAATGCTTTACTAAATTAATGTCAAAAATATGTTGAGTGTGTTTTATTGACGGTGCTGAGATGAAGAGAAATAGGAATCTAAACACTGTTTTCATATGGATGGAGTCCATATTTAACATTTTAGACACCCCCCCCCCCCCCCCCCCCCGCTACAAATGGTGTAATAATACTCTAGGACAACAAATGGACTAAAAAGGCATATTTGATTTGCAACTCATTTTTAAAATCATTATCAAAATGATTGATTTGTGTCTCTATCAACCCAAAAATTGTGAAAGAGTAGGTGCAAAGTCAATTAATTTTACTGTGAATTAGGATGCATACATTAAAGATTTTGAAAATAAGGTGCAAATTCAAATATCATCCAAGAAATGGAGTGAAAAGTCAATTTCTTCCTAATAGTAAGTCAAAGTAATCACTACATTTTTTTGACCAATTTGTCACCGAGGTTTCTTTTTTTACCAATATGTCTCAAGTGATTATTTATTTACCAATTTGGTATTTGGTCCAAAATAAACCCCGACTATTGAAACATAAAGATCATTTTTTTGGCAAAAAATGATTTTTTTAATAGTTAATTATCTATCTAGGACTATGTTTAATAGGACTTAAAATCACCTAGTTGTACAAAAATGCCCCCATTCAAATTTCATTTGAATTTATAATTAAAATTGTAAAATTAAAATTTAATTTAATGAAACCCTAAAATTTCAACATGAGCATTTCATCCACCCTCGCCGCCGCCACCCTTGTCGGCCCGCCATCGCCATCGCTGCTGCGCCTGCTGCCACCGCCCACACCGAAGTCACCCAACAAGTGATGTCATCAGCCGCCGCCGCCATTCCGATCCCGTCTCTGCCTTTTAGCAAAACTACCATGTGAGTGAGCTATGTAGGCCACCACTGCAACTCCAAGCACCACCATCACCATCTTCACAACACCAATGGCATAAATCTGAAATACAGAGAAATCACTATGATGTGATCATAATGAATAATAACTAATAGGAAAAATTGACAACAATAATTTCACATTTCACATTTCACATTTCATCGATCTTGTCATAATAATCTCATCCTTACGTAATATCATAATAATCTCACTTTTGCACTTCATTTGTTTCGTTAGTGGCTGGTTGATGATGACATGATATCGTAGGTTTTTTGCATTTTCTTTGAAAACATTACATAAAGAATCTCAATTTTCATAAATTATGTTTCAAATTCTTATTTTTCTCACTTTGTTATTCCTCTTTTTGTCTTTTTTTATTCTTTCCCATATTTATGTACTCGATTTCCCACTCTATCAGAAGAGTTTTTTTTTGGGTAAAATTTCCTTCTCAGACAAATACTATTGTTATTTTCTTCTTGTGGTATTTTTATTTCATTTCCTATTTTTTGTGTTTCTCTTTTCCCGCTCTACATGTGTTATATTTTGTTTTTGTTTTCAATTCTCCCCCTTTTTCTTCTTGTTACATTTTTTGTGGTTTTTCTTATTTATTTTTTTCTTTATTCTTGTTACCTTAATTCCACCATCACTTATTTTTATTTTTTCTGCTTTTTGCATCGATCATAGTATTTTGCTCATTGAGTCTACCCATTAATTCCAGCAATTACATGTAACAAAGAAAAAAGTGATGTATACTTTTTGCACGAAAAAGGACATATTGGAGACGAATTGGCTGAAAGTGGGGAATTAAATGAAATATATAACAACAAGTCACAAGTCACAAGTCACTAACATCTTAAATACTAAAATGATGAGGTTTTTCTTCTTTATATTTTTCTTTGTTGTTGTTGCCTTAAGTCCACCATCAATATATTTTTCTCCTTTCTGCATCATCGTATTTTCCTAAGTAAGTCCGTCCATTAATTCCATCAATTACACGAAGAACTTTTTGTGGTAAAAATCAAAATAGGGAGATTTAAATATATGAAAAATAAAACAATCAGGGAAAAGTAAGAAAGAAAAAAAAGAGGTTTTCCCATAAATATTACTGAATTAAAATCAATTTCCAAGAAAGTGACTACTTTTAAATATAGACAAAAAGTGACTAACAAGGTCATATATTTGGAAACCGGAAGAATAGCTAGAGTGAAAAGATACAAGACCCAAAGAGTGAAATAAGAGATTTTTTTTAACCAAGTAATGAACCTCATTAATATGAAAATAAGAACTCGGATTCAGGAATGAAAAAACTATTGACAAGAAAGTCCACACAAAAAAGTTTTTCTGATAAGGTGGAAACGAAATACATAAATAGATAGAATAAATACAATAAAAGATGACGAAAAAGGAAGGAAAAAACAGTGTCGAGATGATAAAAACAAAAAGTGAAAATTTCTAGTGGAAAGGGGGGAAATGATAAGTTGTATATGGGACTATTTTGAGAAAGTGCAAAAAACCGGGTATAGCATGTCATAAATCAGTCAGGGGATTAATGAAAGAAAATGAGGTGAAAATGTGAAATTATTCTCGGATTACGTTAATGTGGTATTATTCTGAGAAAATCGTTGAAAGGTAGAATTATTGTTGTCAATTACTCAATTTTTCCTAACTTAGTGTGCTTATTAGTTACAAAAATTTCACACACAGTAAAAACATAAATAGACATAGAATCAGCTTTCTTTTTAATAGGCCTTTTATTCCTATCCCTAGCAAGTTGGTAATCATGCAAATCATTACTCTCATGCTCAACAGGAATACTATGCAAATATGTGTTTTCATGAAAATTAGTTTTAAGAGGTACATCATGTAAATTTTAACTAACATTATGCTCATTCAAGGACTCCACCTCACTAGGAGTGGTGGGGTGGCCATGTTCAGCAGACACAATATCATTTAAGTCAGAAGGAGTAGGGGTAACGACACTATCAGATTCTATGGGAACAGTAAAGGAAACAGGGGTTGAGACTCCACCTTAAAAGGAGTCCAGATAGAACTGGAGAGGCAAGGAAACCCAGTTTTATTAAAGTTGACATCTCTACTTACCACCAGCTTGAAACGTGGAACACTCATATCCCATAGTCTATAGCCCTTGATACCCTCAAGATAACCTAAAAAATACATTTTTTGGATCTAGGTTCCAACTTGTCTAAGTTCTGATGCACATGGGCTGAACAACCAAAAAACTCTAAGGTTTGAAAGGTCAAGAGGGTTTTCAGTGAAAATCTATTTAGGGCATTTACCACCTATAGAAACAGAGGGAGGTTTGCTTATCAGATAGGCAAATGTTTTTACAGCTTCTCCCTAGAACTTCTAAGACAAATCTGAGGTTTCGAAAATACTTCTAACCTTATCTAGAAGAGTTCTATTCATCCTTTCAGCAATTCCATTTTGCTGAGGGGTATAAGGGACAATCTTATGCCTTCTAAAACCACAGTCACTACACAACCTATCCAAATCCTTGTTACAAAATTCTAGGCCATTATGTGTTCTATGAATCTTAACCTATAACCCTGTTTGGTTTTCCACTAAGGTTTTCCAACTGCTAAAAGGCACATCAGATTTATACTCTAAAAGGCACATCCAAACCTTCATAGAGAAATCATCAATAACAGACAGAAAGTATTTCCTGCCCTCATGGATAGGAACATTAGAAGGCCCCCAAACATCAACATACACATGCATATTCAAGCACACACTTAGACTTGGGTTGATTTGGGTAAGAGGAAGTGGGAAAGCTAACCCTATGTTGTTTCCCCAGAACACAACACTCACAGAATGGTACATAAGACACAATGTCCTTCCCAAAATAACCCACATTATGCATGATTGCTAACCCCTTATTACTCATATGACCTACTCTATTATGCCACAAAGCAGACTTGTCAGAATTAACCACATAAGCAGATTCAAAGAAGGTTTAGCATGGCACACATAGAGATTATTAACATGCATGGATTTGAATAAAACAAGAGAAATTTTCAATTTTTCATGCCACGCTTTCTATTATGCATGGATTTGTAGCAAACACGCTTTTTGGTCTTATTCCTCTTCTTACCTGGTTGACTATTAGTCTTCCCTGGTTATTATGCTTAGGGTGTCTAGACATACTCTTAGACCTACCCCTAACAAATAAAGCCTCACCAGAATCAGACCGATTCTTAATAGCCCTAGCATGTTTTAGACCAAACTCCTTACTCCTTAACATCATTATAAGAGTCACGAATAACATTCAACAATCAATAGGGGTGTAATTATCAATATGTTTATCACTGGCCTCCTTAATGTTTTGAATGAGCTGATAAAAAACTTCCATGTTTTCATCAATGTCTTTGGTTAGGTCAAGCCTACAACAACAACAACATCCAAGCCTTAGTCCCAAAAGATATTGGGGTCGGCTAACATGAATCGATACATGATATCACAACCAAAAGGAAAAGAAAGAAAATAAAGATAAAAAGATAAGCTATTATAAAAAGATAATATAAAAAGAGATGAATATACATAAAAATGATAAAATAAAAAGGCTACAAATAATGCTTATATATATAAGGATAAAAAACAAGGAAAAAAAGATGAAGGAAAAAGATTATACGAGATAACTCCTACACGTGAATACCCGCCTTCCACTTAGTTCTCTCCAAAGTCATGCCCTCATCTAACACAGAAGAAGCATATCACTTCGAACTCCCCTAACCCACGTCTGCTTGGGTCTTCCTCTCCCTCTCTTCCCTGCCTCTTCTCCACACATCTCAACTTGTCTGACAGGTGCATCACTCGGTCTTCTACGCACATGACCAAACCACCGTAGTCGCGACTCCTGCATCTTGTCTTCAATAGGTGCTACTCTCACCCTTTGTCTGATTGTCTCATTCCTCACGCGATCCTTCCTAGTATGCCCACACATCCAACGCAGCATGCGCATCTCTGTCACACTCATCTTTTGAATGTGACATTGTTTCACCGCCCAACACTCTACGCCATACAGTAATGCAGGCCTAATTGCAGTCCTATAAAATTTACCCTTCAGTCTAGTCGGCATACCTCGGTCGCATAGAAATCCTGACGCACTCTTCCACTTCATCCACCCTGTTCTGATTCTATGGGATACATCTTCATCTAACTCACCGTCCTTCTGAATTATGGAGCCCAAATAACGGAACATATCGCTGACTGGTATCTCCTTACCATCCAGAGTAATTCCGCTATTACCACTGCTTCTACCTCCACCAAACTTGCACTCCATGTACTCTTTCTTGCTCCGACTTAGTTTGAAACCCTTATTCTCCAATGTTTGTCGCCATACTTCCAACTTTGCTTTAAGAACTGATTGTGTCTCATCAATCAATACAATATCATCGGCAAACGTCATGCACCACGGTATATCGTCTTGAACTGACTTCGTAAGTTCATCCATGACTATGACAAATAAGAAAGGGCTCAAGGCTGATCCTTGGTGCACTCCGATAGTAATAGGGAACTTTTCAGTCATCCCTACACTAGTACGGACACTTGTAGTACAATCCTCATACATATCCATGATGATGCTGATATACTTGCGTGATATGCCTTTCCTAGTTAAGGCCCACCAAAGAACTTCTTGAGTTACCTTATCATATGTCTTTTCTAAGTCAATGAACACCAAATGCAGATCCTTATGAGCGTCTCTATACTTCTCCATAAGTTGACGAAGAAGGTGAATGACCTCAGTTGTTGAGCGACCAGGCATAAAACCGAATTGATTCTTTGAAATCTTCACAGTTCTTCGAAGTCTTTGCTCAATCACTCGCTCCCACAGTTTCATGGTGTGACTCATAAGCTTAATCCCTCGATAGTTGGCACATTCTTGTACATCACCTTTATTCTTAAATAAGGGGATAAGAGTACTCTTCCTCCAACTCGTTGGCATCTTGTTGTTTCTCCAAATCATGTTGAAGAAACTTGTTAACCGCTCGACGCCTCTCCCTCCCAAACTTCTCCAAGCCTCGATCGATATGCCTTCCTGGTTAGGTCAAGCCTAAATTGAAAAAAAAATCTGGTAAAAACAGTTTGTTAGGTAGAAAGGTATCGGTAACAAGACTCTCACAGACGACACCAATGTTGAGGTTTACTCCTTCAACCCATAGGTCCAACACGTAACCTAAGGATTTCGAATGGATGATTTAGTAAGTTAGATGAAGAAACAAACAAGGAAGGCTCAATAAGGAGTGTTTATACACTGAACTATTACAAAGCCGAGAGACCGTTCGTACAACGCTTAGGCTATGAGCTCATACAATTGCTATAATGCTAGAGTGCTAAAATGTGAACCCTTTACCGTGAATTCCGTGAAATAAATGTTTCTATTTATACTGCCAACGGGTGGTTGGATGTGTTGACGTGGCTGGCTGTGGACGGCTCAATCCCAACCACCAAATCTTCTGCATTAAATGCGCTTCGCGCCAGAATCTTGGTTTCCCGCCAAGGGGTGGGGACGTTCGTCCCCATGCGCTTGTCTCCGGTTTCCTGCTGGAATCCCGGCTTCCCGCCAAGGAGTGGGGACATTCGTCCCCTTGCACTTGCCCCTTGTTTCCTGCTGGAACCCCAAGCTGGTAAGGTACGTGCGTCTCCTGACCCTTGGTACTGAAGCTTGGCCCTATTGGGGATTAGAATGGACTCGGGTCCGGGCCGGGCCTAGGCCCGGGCAGGCCAGCGGGTCAGAAAAGATGGACCCGAGACCGGACCGGGTAACCACCGGGTCCAGGCCCGTTATATTTTTTTTTGTTTTCCTCTTCCTAATTAACCCCCTCCCACCCCCAACCCCCCAAACCACCCCAAATGGCCCAACATACCCAGCCCAACCCGAAAACTTAAAAAAAATGAAAAAAAAGAAGAAAAAAATAGTTTTTGGCTCGAATCGGGCCCGGGCCCGGCCGGGTCGGGCCTTGTTTTGGGTGACCCGAGCCCGGACCGGAAAACCCACGGGCCGGGCCTACCCGGACCGGTCACTGACCGGGCCACCGGGTCGGGTCAGGCCGGAACAGTACCGGTCCCGGGCCGGTTCCGGGTCGGGCCACCCGGCTCGAGTCCATCCCTATTGGGGATGAACCTCTCCAGAATCAGCAGACAGGTAACCTATTGCCTTGTGCCTTCTGAGGACGTTCGTAGGAGGCCCTTAATGGGTTGATGGACCGGCCCTTGTTGGGCCATTATCCCAACAATCTTATATGACGATTTTCATGCAACATATAGTATTATTTACATTGAAAATACATTATTGTTTTAGGGAAAATCCCTTTAAAAAAGTCATCAACTGACACAACTTTCCTTTATCTAGAAAGTTCGAGAACAGGCCTGGATCGACCACTACTTCAGTTTGGAATAGAGTACCAGCCTTGTGCCCTTGTTTCCTTTTTTCAAAATAAATTCACCATTTTTGAATAAAATGTACTCTGTATATACCTTTTGAATTCAAGACTCTAGAGTTCCATTGTGTTTATGCTGTTGAAGTATTTTATTTGAAATGTATTCATTTATATCCCGAATAAAAGAAAACCCTCTTCAGTTTTCCAATTCCATACCACACAGAGGACCAAACTAGATCGGAACAACTAATTAGCGAAGCGAAACGAATTAGCGAAACTTGGTCCTCCTTTGCCCATTTAGCAAGTGTTTGAGTAAAGTGATTGAATCTCCTACATTTTCTGAGAAGGGTGTTTTGGTACCATCAACTTTAGCTAAGCTAAATAAGTTATAACTGCTTTTGCTTATTCCTACGCAGAACAAAGAACATAAGGCTACAAGGGGGCAGCATACAAAAAACTAAAAGTAAAACAAAACAAAAGAAGATAGATCAATGCGGAAATCTACCAGAGTAGAAGACTACTTGAGAGTTGAGAATAGAGAAAATGGAAAAGAGCAAAATTGTTATACGCAATATTGACAAGGTATGATGACACTGTCCCTTGTTTTCTCTTATATGAAAAGAAAATACGGAGTATAAAACAAGAATTGCACACTACAGCATGCTCATTCAACTTCCACAGATCAGAGCAATAATAGTGACGCAGAGTTTATTTATCTAACATCAGATAACATCCCTTTTTTGAAAAGACGTGTATATATTGTGCTTTTCACTTCACAAATCTCATATAACCAAAGGTTTCAACCTGGCCCTGACTATCAGAAACGCAAAATTGTGCTTTTCAATCACAGGTATGCGTTGCCAACTGGATTTACTCATCAAACGGATTGCAAGTTGTGTGCTTCCAAAGCATCTTGCAAGCACTGAACTGACCCATTGTAGTTAAGAAAGCCCATAAACCAAAATTCATGAGTATCCAATGATATGACTTGGATATATTTTTCGGAAGGGTTTGTTCTGCTTGATGAAGGATTAACAGCCTTTAGCTGATGTAAAGGGATAACTACCTGCACACATTTTGGGGATATATAAAAAAGAACTGAGAAGTATGAATTTTGCCAAGATTGTATATGTCGCAGGATAAATCAACAGACACAATAAAGATGTCTCATCTTCCACTTACATACTATATTTGTTGTTGACGTTTTAGAATTAACATTTTGTTCTCACAGAATTGTCACTAGAAAATCAAGGAAACAATAATTGCTTATGTTCGACCACTCATCTTCTTTATCCATAATAATACTCCATCAGAAGTTAATTATAGGGAACAATTGACCAAACTGCACAAACTACAGAAAGTACGGAATAGTTGTTTTTCTGGAGTTCCTAAACGATATACTCCGTACATATTATGACTTTCTACTTTTACCCTCTATTATTATGTCTCGTGTTAGAATACTCCCTCCGTCCCAAAAAATAGAATTCCCACTTTCCTTTTTGGGTCATTCCAAAAAATACTTTCCACTTTCCCTTTTTGGACAATTTGTGTGGCTCACATTCATTTTACCTTTTTCTTACACAACTACAACCATACATTTCCACTTTATTCCACTTTCTTAATAAGCGTGCCAATTCAAACCGGAAAGTATTTTTTGGGACGGAGGGTGTATTATTTATTGTGTTTAATTTTATTGTATTTATCTTTGATTAATTAGAGTTGTAGTATTCGGCTTTTTAATTAATTAATAGGATTCATACAGCTCATCCTTATGTAATTAGGAGTTCGACTACTACATCTATAAATAGTGATGTAAGTAGCGAACTACCTAAGAGTTTTCGTAGTATTATTAGCCGCATATTATTATTGTGGGAGAACTATCAAATAACCCCTCGAACTTTCATAAAAGTGCAAATAAGTCCTTTTATAGGAGGCTCTGTCCGGCCTTCGCCATTTGGGACGGTTTCCGGTGGAATATTTTGATGAATTTTTTTGAGTATCTTCTTCATTAAGTCTAGTTTATTCATACCACATTTCAACTAAAAATTCAATCGGGAAGGCAGTCAAATGAATTTTTGAGGATAAATGCGCAGTTAGACAGCGCAATATATTTCAGAAAATCATTTGACTGCATTCTCGATTGAATTTTTAGCTGAAATTTGGTATGGGTAAACTAGACTTGATGAAGAAGATGCTCAACAAATTTCATCAAAAAATTCCACCGGAAACCGCCCCAAATGGCGACAGTCGGACAAAGCCTCCTGTAAAAGGGCTTATTTGCACTTTTTATGAAAGTTCGAGGGCTTATTTGATAGTTCTCCCTATTATTGTCGAAGCTCACATTTACTAACGTTCTCTCTCTAGACTACTTTATTTGATATTCTGTACTTCATCATCTTCATCATTATGAATATCAATAAAGTTGTTGTTAGATACGAAGTATCTCTGTTCTACGTACGATTACGATTCATTCCTATATAAAATCTTGTTCGACTGTTGATCTGGGTTTTAACATCTCGTAAATACTTCCACAATTCCACTTTGTAAAATACACTTTCTTTTTTGGGTTGTCCAAAAACACAAACATTTTCCTAAAACACAAACATTTTCCTAAACATTTTCAAATAGGGCGAATAATGTTCGTTGGGTGCGCTAGCGATGGCGGATGGGTCTACTACATGCCCAGGTTAGTTTCTTCTTCTTCTTCTTCATCTTTTTCTTGTGCTCTGTTAACTTCTTCTCAAGCTCCCATGTTTTCTTCTTCTACAAATCTTCTATTTTCTTCTTCTTTTGATTTCAAAATTTTTATAAATTCTGATTAATTTATTTTAAAAGATTCATATTATTGTTCTCATCACTTCAATCTGAAAGAATGCCATAGTTGATGTTTAATCAAACACTGATTTGTAATAATGTCACTTTTATGACATTACATTTGCCAAGGTCCGACACTTCATAGAAGAAAATGACATCTTCAAAAGTAATAATGTCATCTTCATGACATTTTTGAAACAAAAAAGACAATTTGAAGATGTCATTTTTCTTCTTTGAATTGTCATTTTAATAAATGTAATGTCATAAAAGTGACATTTTTTTATATGCTTGTAATTCATGGCAGTCTAAAGTTCCAAAGTAATCAAAATTAATAAATAAATAAAATTGAAATCTAAAGAAGAAGAAAATAGAGGACCCAGAATCGAAGAGAATGGGAAGGAGAAGGCAAAAAAAGAGGAGGAGGAGGAGGGGGAGGCGGAGGCGGAGGGGGAGGCAGAGGCGGAGGCGGAGGGGGAGGGGGAGGCGGAGGTGGCGGGGGAGGCGGAGGCGGCGGGGGGTGGCGGCGGCGGAGGCGGAGGAGGAGGAGGCGGAGGAGGGGAGGGGGAGGGGGAGGCGAAGAAGAAGAGGAAGAGGAGGAGGAGGATACCTTCAATCGTTGGAGGAAACTGCAGCCGCTTCGATCTGGAGAGTTGTAATTGATGGTGCCGATAGGAGAAATCGCAGGAGCTGGGGCGGAAGAAATCGCAGACACAGAGCAAGCGGAGAAATTGAGTTTAATAAGAGGAAGGGTAAAAGTGTAATCTGGAGTCCTATTTAGGGAATACAAAACTTGAAGTCCCATTTGGGAATTTAGTCCATGTTTTAGTCCCATTTTGGGCAGTTTCTTTATAATATTTCAGAGTAAAAAGAAACACAATAAACACTTCTAAGAAAAGACGATGCCTTATCAAGAAAACTATCAACACACTTTAAAAAGTGAATTAAAATTATGACACAGGGGAGTATTTCATACCCATAACCATGTTTGGAAGTCAACAGATACCTAAAGCCAAAGGGGTAAATCGAATCATACCTTATAATAGCTCCATTCCGTCTTGTCACTAGCTTTGTACGAAAGAGGATTATCACTACAAAATGCAAGCTTTGCAGTGGACACATATAAAATCCCCATAACTGGACCAGCTGATGTTGATAAGTAACAAGCAAATGAATCCTGAAGTTGTTCCTCCGGAACTGTCTCAAATGTTTGACGAAATATCTTTTCATACCCGCCTTCAGCTAGAACTTTTGTCCCCTGTGCAAGTCTTCCCAAAGCAGCATCAGCAAGGCTGGGTCCCGTTTTCACTAAAGCAAACCATTTTTATGAAGTCATAAAAAAGTTCTGATTTCACAAATATAAATATAAACAAAGTAGCATCATAGGACAAGAACAGATAATTATTTACCCCCTAAGAATAATATTAGAAAATTACACAAAACAGAAGATATGCAAAGCAAAACGACAGTGATACTTTTTCCCTCACTAAAACAGTAAAACCCAAAAACAAGGAAAGCAGAGAAAATTGTGTGCCATACCAGACAGCATTCTCAAAATATGAAAAGAGCTGGTCAAAAGGTAGATAACGGAAATCTAAATACTTCTGAGGTCACCATATTCAGAAAATACAAAAAAGGATCTTGTGATTCCTGGAAAAGATAAGAAAATTAGCTAAAGTAAAATTGAAAAGATTGAAAAATCTCCATAACAATATTTACTCAGCAATTGATTATTCACTATCATTGTAACTATTGATTTATACAATGAATATGGAGCACTATTTTTACCTTATCTGCTCAGCCAGATAGTACAACACAGGAGACATAAGGTTTAAGTGATGTGTTAGGCAGTTAGACCCACGACCATGAACCAAGGTATATGATCAGCCTCGACAATGAAGTGTAACAGACGCTATTGACCCATTTGGTTATTGAAAAGGCGTAGACACGTAGACACGTAGTGATAAAAACCTTAACGAATACCACATTTAATGGCAATAAGTATTAATACAGTGAATAGATTGAGTACTCTTGCTTATTGATATCTTCTTATATTCTCATAAGCACATCATTAAAATAAGAAACAAATAAAGCCTGGCATTGGAACCATTCTTGTCATGGTGTCGCGTAGTTGCCAACTAGGTGCCCCAGCGGTGTAGAGGAGTGGCCAAGAGCACTCTACTTGACTGGAAGAAGCTGGGCATCGCTTGGCGTTGATTTGACGTCGTTCAACAGTTTGGGAAACGACTGTGCCCCACCTTTTAGGCTCTGAAACATAGAAACCCGACTCGCGTACCGTGTAAATAAACTTAAAGCCTTAAGTCACAGAAAGCGGAACTTGTTGGAGATGACGGCACAGGTCACGAAAAGCCCTAGCTGCAGGTCCTTCTGCAGGTCACCGTTCACAGGCTGCTATGTCGCCTTCCCTATTCGGCTACTCGCAGTTCTGCACTAACCATCAGTTCCATCATAGTCAAAGGTCGCATGTTTTCTTTTTTGCAGGGTTGTAGACTTGTAGTTTAATTTAAGTTTCTTTTAATTTGGGATTGTCATATTTCCCTTTATTTTGTTTCTTATTTTTACATTTCTACCTAAACTATTTCAAAATTATTCATAAACCTGTTTTCAATTTTGTGTTTGTAAATTTACTTTTTAATAATTTAACTCTTGTTTTGAGCCATTAATTATGATTTTGCTTTGTATTATTTGGATCCTGGTTTCAACTAAAATTGTGATATGATTTAATTTATAGTATTAATATTATGTTATATACTTATATCACTATAATAATTATTGCTAATTGCAGGAGCAGTCGTCCAGGCAGGCAATAAGGCAGCTCACTGGCGCTGCAACTCGTCTGGGTGCAGTGAGAAACTTGATTGGGACTGTCACAAAAGCTCGAAGTCTTGAACATTTTGACGTCTGAGAGTGGCCTAGGTAGAAAATGTTGAGGCAGATGATCTGAACAAGTTACATGAACATGTTGGAGGTGTGGCAGAGATGTCTATGGTGGAGAGACTAACTTACTGATCGAATTAAGTCTTAATGAGCTTGAAGATTGCCAGTCGTCAATATTACTAATAGCTGTACAAATATATTTGGTGAAGAATGACTAGTTGCTAGACGATATAGAGAAACTACTAAAGTGAAGCAGTCAGTACTTTTAAGGTGGCAATGAAAATATCTACACAGTCATTAAGCAAAGGCTGCAAGCCTGCAAATCTAAAGGCCGATTGATCAGTGGAAGAGGATCACACCTAGTAGTTGTTCAAAAGCATAGCAAGTACTTCAGCGATATAACAGTGTTATTAATCGAGCATGTTACAGAATGGGAATACAGATAAAAGTATGAGAATCCTACCATTGTGAAATTGACTGGAAGACCTTCCACTTACTCTATTCCCTTTTCGAAAGTATTACATCTGCCGAATGGAAGGCGGTTAACTACATATCCAAGTTGCTCTGACAACAGTGCAATGGAAGAGAAATAATGTGTCAGGATCACACACTATTTTACGAAAATACAATGCTAATTTGGAAGAGTTGAAGTATATTTGTCTCATATCGACTTGGTATAAAATAATAAATTAATATATAAGAACTTGGGCTATTCCTCGAACCTTATTAGTCCCCAGGTCTTAATAGGACGCATGTAGAATGATAGGGTTTCTCCAGGTACACAGAAAATTTACAGAAAGATGAACAGAATTCAAAGAAAACAATTCAAGAAACTTTATTGAAGAAGAACAATTATCAATGGCGGAAGCCCCCAAATGAACCGAAGCCCCCCAAAAGAGAGAGAATAGTCTCAATCTTCCCAGTAAAGACTAAAACAGTCAACAACAGGCTACTTGACTTCTTCCAGCTTATTCTATTTATACTAATCTAGTACACTTATTATTATTCTTGATCTATTAGGCCCAATTCCTAACAATACTCCCCCCCCTAAACATCCACCTTGCCCTCAAGGTGGGTGGTAGGACACAGCCACCATCTTCTTCTTTTCCTTCATCCTAGCACCTCTCCCTTTCCAATATTGGCTGGATTGCTGGACTTTTAGCTTTGCTGCTTCCATCTTCTTCCCTATGTATTTCGCAGTAGAGTTACACAGATGCCATGACATTTTTGTTAGCAATTTGGTTCTTTCAGATTCTGTGGACGTGAAGTCACAACCTGCTGCAACACCGAGGACAGCAACTTCTTGCTTTTGAACACTTTCTTCTTCAATATCAATAGATAACTCATGATAGTTCAGAAATTTCCCTTCTCCACTATTATTTACCAAGCTCTTCATCTCCTTATTTATTCCTAGTTGATGATCTCCTTGTATAATAACCTTCTGCCCCTGTACCTCCCATTTGATGGTCTGATTTTTAAAGTTAACTGCCATATCCCCTAGGCCAGTTAACCAGCTCATTCCCAGCACTACATCCACTCCCCCCAATTGCAGAATGTAAAATTTCTGCAAAATTTCATTTCCTTGTACAACCACTGTTAACCCATCACACCTACCATAGTTGGGAAGAAATTCCCCATTCCCTATCTGCACTTTATTCCCCTTAATGCAATCAAAAGGTATCTTCCATTCCTCAACAATCTTCTGTGAAATGAAATTGTGAGTAGCTCCACAATCAATCAAAATATTCACCTTCTTTTCCTCACTCAGCCATTTCAGATCTCCCAGGACTTTATATGTTCTCATGGGTGGTGTTCCTTCTTTGTTTAACATAGATAATTGCATAGTCTTAGCTTCCATAAGAATTCCTTCTTTTTTTTCTTTAATGTAGTCAGTATCAGATTCCTCCTCCCCTTCAGATTGTTCTACCAACATCATTTTAAAATTTTTCATTCTACAAATGTGACCCCAATTCCAGTTTTCACCACATTTAAAACATAACCCTTTCTTACTTCTTTCTTGCAGCTCATTCTGTGATAATATGGGGCTTGTCTTCTTAGAAACAGAACTTGATGCTTCTTCCAGCTTCTTGCCATCATCTGAGTTCTTCATCAATTGATTTGTAGATGTCAGATTATAACTACTTCTACTTCTACTATAGCTCTGTCCACCTGCTGAATTTATTTTCAGGATCTTCTTTCCCTCATCTTTATTCTTTAAGATGTTGGCTTCATGGTTCTTGTTTTCAATCAAGGAAGTTGTGTCCATGACAGCCGCTAGGGTTCTTGTAGGATATAATTTCAATTCAGCCCTTATATCACATTTCAACCCATTGATGCACACTTCTCTAAGTACCTCCTCAGTCAGATGCCCCTGCGAAGCTATAGCAACTTCAAATTTATCTCTGTACTCCTTCACCGTCCCTTTTTGCTTTAAACTAAACAAAGGTCCCAGAGGATCCTGCACCAAATCTGGTTGAAAACGTTTGCTCAGATCTTTTGTAAAACTCTCCCAAGTCTGGTGACGAGTGTGGCCTTCCAACCATTGGAACCAGCTCAGTGCCTGGTCTTGCATGGCTATCACGGCAACATCAATTTTGTCTTGTTCCTCTGTATGATTCAGGCGGAAATAACGATTCATTCTTACCAACCATCCAAAAGCATCTTCTCCGTTAAAAATTGGTAAATCAATTTTTCTTCCTGTTCGGTGGTGGTGATCATGTCCCCTGTGGCCATGGTGGTGGCGGTGCGGTGGTGAATGGTTGTCGTTCCCTTCCGAGTCCTCAGAACTCGCTGAGTGTCGCGCCTAATGATGGTGAGAAGTGCGATGCGATGCAGATGAGCGATGTGATGCAGAAGAGCGATGCGATGCAGATGAGCGATGAGAAGTATTCGAGTGATGCGATATGCTACGCGATCTGCTCTGGAGTCTTCCTTCCAGGTTCGTGATGCTCGCTTGGATCGCAGTTAATGCCTCGGCCATGGTCACGGATGCTTGTTGCTGATTTCATTCCAATTCATTCAATCTGGCTTCCATTTTTGCACGCGTAATAGTCATCCACAGCGATCTAGGGCTCTGATACCAATGATTGGGTTTCTCCAGGTACACAGAAAATTTACAGAAAGATGAACAGAATTCAAAGAAAACAATTCAAGAAACTTTATTGAAGAAAAACAATTATCAATGGCGGAAGCCCCCAAATGAGCCGAAGCCCCCCAAAAGAGAGAGAATAGTCTCAATCTTCCCAGTAAAGACTAAAACAGTCAACAACAGGCTACTTGACTTCTCCCAGCTTATTCTATTTATACTAATCTAGTACACTTATTATTATTCTTGGTCTATTAGGCCCAATTCCTAACATAGAACCCATGCCTCTGGGGGGCTTGAAAACCTCAAACTTGGTCGCTACTTTAGCTGACATGTTTTGAAATTGCTTTTTGTTGTCGGTCACTATAACCATGTGATCATGGAGACTAAACTAACAAGTTACATACGTCCTATTAAGATCTTGGGTTCTGCTCCAAAAGGTTAACCTGATAGAAAGAGTAACATGCGTCTAGATGGAGGTAAAAAAACAAGAATGAAGGAGAACCATGCCTCTGGGTTATAGGTAAGAATACTTCCCGAACTGGAAATTAAATAAAACTAAGAAGTAGGGGTGAGAGGGTAAGGCCAATCTTTTACCAAGCGACTAAGAAGCAAACTAGATGATGTTATAATAAGTCTTAGATTGATAATTGAGCACTTGCTACCAACTAGAAGATGTAGTAATGGGTCGTAAAATTGACTGTTGTACCAACAAGAAGATGTTGTAACACGTCATAAAAAAGATAATTTTACTAAACACTTCAGTACCAAGAGAAATCCATACTCAACAATATAATAAATATCATTCAGGCCAAATTAATAAATATGACATTTATTGATTTTTTATGATGACTTGATATGATGTTTGCTGCTGAGAAGTATTAGTATCAACATCATACTGTCATAGTTCCATAAAATTTATAAATGACCAAAACGATGCATGTAAAGGCAGACTAAAAGATGGGGGTTTGTGATAGAGACCTGGACTTATGGGCTTATGGAGTGAGATATAATAGAAATAATACCGAGTATTTTAATCAAATGTAATAGTGGGCTGGCCCATTAGAAATAGAATAAATAAGTGAGAGTGGTGAGGAGATGGGGAGGCAGACTTTGGATCGGGACTGGGACTTGGGAGTGTTGAGACTACTCGAAGTGTCTCTATCGTTTCTTTTTCTTCTTTCCGTTCTCTTTGCACGACAATTTCCATCATCGACCATTGTAATAGCTTATGTACTCAGTTTTCCAGAATTAATTTACAGTAATTTTCTGGTTCCTATCATTGGTATCAAAGCATCCTTCCTGGAGCCTGAATCGATCGTCAGTTTCAACGACAGTCGAAGAAGAGGATGGACAATAGCGACAGTTGGAAGGAGTTGCGATATATGCTGCGCAAACTTCGTCACCGTCAGAGGCGACATAGAGACAGAGCTAGGAGCCCTCCTAGACATCGTCGGCCAATTGAAAAACAATGCTCGACGTTAGCGGCTACTCACCAGCTCTCTTCGTCGCCTACAATTTATCGCAGTTCTCAGCGATCGTCAATAGCTCTTCCCTGTTTGCAAGCGTCGCCCCAAGCAGATGTCCGCAGTTCACAGGCCCCTTCACGTACAGCTTCTCATAGGTCGCAGAGTTCGACGCTCAGGAATCATTCTAGTTCGCAATCGCGAACTTCATCTTCCGGTTCGCTGACTTCATCTCTAGCTTCATCCAGTTCGCAGTGGGTAACCGCATCATCTCCCAGTTCGTTGTGAACTGTTTCTCCTCTTCGATCTTCATCGTCAGTAGCTTCTTCCAGTTCGCCAGCTTCGCCGCAAACAGTATCTCCCAGACCTCAGGGTTCTTCACAAACAGATCTCCCCTGTTCGCAGGTCTCTTCATCTACTAACAGCTCGTGTGTGACTCGATCAAGAGGAGACTTGAAATCAACGGGATCATCCTATGCGAGCCCTAGTGCGAGGCTAGACAGAGGAGAAATCATCAGTTCAAAGCCTACATCATATAAAGAGGAGGTGTCCATTAACAGAAAACATATCAGCCCAAGAAGGAAGATTGATTTGAATATATCAAATTGTGCTTATCACTTGGTACCTGAGAACATTATTAAGACCGGTATATTTATTATTGGCAAGCATGGAAATGAAAATGTGTCCCTCCTATTCCCAAATTCTCAAAAATACTTGAACCGAAAGGCATCAGATGACGAGATATATGAATTGGTGATAGCTTCTATGAAATTCAAGGAGTCTGAGATGCTTAAAGACAAATTCATGAATGGATTTGTTGAAATATAAACTACAATGCTATTAAAGATGGAGAGAAGGATTTTCTGTGTATTTCATTAGAGGGTTAAGGCCCTATATATATATATTACAAAGATGGAATATTCCTATATAAGATGTTATACAATAATAATGTCTAGAGTATATTCCTAAAGCATATTCTAGAGCATATTCCTAAAGCATATTCCTAGATACAATAATACTTTCACACTCCCCCTCAAGTTGGAGCATAGATATTTATCATGCCCATCTTGTTACATAAGTAATCAACTCGAATCCCATTTAGAGCTTTAGTGAATAAATCTCCAAGTTGTTCTCCAGTCTTCACATACCCGGTAGAGATTAATCCTTTTTGTATCTTCTCTCGAATAAAATGGGAATCAACCTCAATATGCTTTGTTCTCTCGTGAAATACGGGGTTGTTTGCTATGTGTATAGCAGCTTGGTTATCGCACCACAACTGAGCAGGCATTGGTGTCTTCAATCCAATTTCATTCAATAAATGGTGTATCCATATTATCTCACATGCGGATTGTGCCATAGCTCGATATTCTGATTCAGCACTAGAACGAGAAACCACATTCTGTTTCTTACTCTTCCAGGATACAAGATTACCACCAACAAAGACACAATAGCCAGATGTAGATCTTCGATCATCTTTAGAATCGGCCCAATCAGCATCTGCAAAGCATTCTATTCTCATGTGATCATGGTTTTGATAAACAATACCTCGTCCTGGTGCTCCCTTTAAGTAACATAATGTGTGTTCTACAGCAGCCCAATGATCAATGGTCGGAGATGACATGTATTGACTCACTACACTCACAGAATAAGCAATATCTGGACGGGTGACTGCGAGATAATTAAGCTTTCCAACCAGTCTTCTATATCTTTCTGGGTCTTCAAACGGGGTGTGCCTTCTTGAGTGAGTTGCACGTTGGGAACCATGGGTGTTGTACTTGGTTTTGCCCCTAATTTCCCTGTCTCAGCTAGTAAGTCAAGTACATATTTACGTTGAGATAGAAATATGCCTTTCTTACTTCGTGTTACCTCAATTCCCAGAAAGTATTTCAAAGAGCCAAGATCTTTCGTCTGGAATTGACTATGCAGAAAATTCTTAAGGGCCAAAATACCTGCATTATCACTCCCTGTAATCACAATATCATCAACATATACCACAAGCAATGTGACACCTGATTCTGTTTGTTTGTAAAATACAGAGTGGTCTGATTTGCCTTTTATCATTCCAAATTGTTCAATTGATTGACTGAATTTCCCAAACCATGCACGAGGACTCTGTTTCAGACCATAAAGAGATTTGCGAAGTCGACAAACTTTACCATACTCCCCCTGAGCAACAAATCCCGGAGGTTGCTCAATATAGACTTCTTCCTTAAGGTCACCATTCAAAAATGCATTTTTAATGTCCAATTGATGTAAGTGCCAATCATGAATTGAAGCGAGTGAGATAAGTAACCTGACAGATGTTAATTTAGCAACAGGAGAAAAAGTGTCAGAATAATCAACACCATAGGTTTGAGCATAACCCTTCGCAACTAATCGGGCTTTCAACCGAGCAACGGATCCGTCTGGGTTAACCTTAACAGCAAAGACCCACTTACATCCAATAGATTTCTTCCCTGTAGGTAAGTCAACCAAATCCCATGTACCATTAAGATCTAAAGCATTCATTTCCTCTACCATGGCTTGACGCCAGTCAGGATGAGACAGAGCTTCTTTGACAGATTTGGGAACAGAAATAGAATCAATGGAAGCAATAAAAGAACATGAAGCAGGAGATAACTGATTGTACGACACAAATGAAGAAATAGGATGAATACAAGACCGTGTACCTTTACGTACTGCTATTGGGAGATCAAGATCTGATGTGGAAACAAGATCTGAAGATGCAGATACTGGTTCAGGACATGAGATCGGAGTCAAACTAGTATCAAGAAAAGTAATCACAGGTATCGCCGGTGGAGGGTGATCAGGTGCTTTGTGTCGACGGGTGTATACCAAATGTACGGGAGGCCTAGGGTCATGAACAGTAACTTGTGGAATATTTGTCGAAAGTGTGGACTCAGGAATAGTCATCGTGTAAATGAGAATATCATCATTACTCTCACGAATATCTGCCTTAGATGATGAAAAAGGTGTATTTTCATGAAATGATGCATCAATAGAAACAACATACCGACCAGTACTCGGACAAAAACATCTATACCCCTTTTGGACTCGAGAATAACCCAAGAAAATACATTTTAATGATTTCGGATCTAACTTTGTTAGATGAGGATTAACATCTCTAACAAAACAAGTGCAACCAAATATTTTAGGTGGGATAGGAAAAAGCTCTCTGTTTGGAAATAGACAATGATAAGGAGCTTTACCATTCAAAACAGAAGATGGCATTCGATTTATCAAAAAACATGCAGTAGACACGGCATCTGCCCAAAACTGTTTAGGCACATTCATTTGGAATAGAAGAGCCCTTGCAGTTTCTAACAGATGTCGGTTCTTTCGTTCCGCAACTCCATTTTGAGGAGGTGTATCAACGCATGAAGTTTGATGAATAATGCCATGTTGAAGCATAAATGACTTAAATGTAGCAGATAGATATTCTTGGGCATTGTCTCCTCTTAACATCCGAACAGGAACGTTAAACTGAGTTTTAATTTCAGCACAAAAGGAAGAAAAATGAGTGAACAACTCAGATCGACGTTTCATTAAATACAACCATGTCATACGAGAATAGTCGTCAACAAAGGTAACAAAATATTTAAAACCAGCTTTAGACACAACCGGGCAAGCACCCCAAACATCAGAGTGAACAAGGTCAAATGGAGCATTTGCTCGTTTATTAACTCGCGGGCCTAAGCTAGTACGATGGTGTTTCGCAAATTGACATGACTCACATTGTAAAGAGGTCATCTTATTAAATTGGGGATTTATTTGCTTCATTAATGGGAGAGATGGATGTCCTCATCGGTAATGAGCATCTAACAAAGTCCCAACCCCAAGACAAGAGATACCTTTGGTGATGGATGTATCCAAAATATATAGACCAGCTGACTCATGTCCTTTACAAATAATCTGCATCGTTAACAGATCCTGAAACACACAATATCCCGGAAAAAATGTTACAGAACAGTTAAGAGTACGAGTGATTTTACTGATGGAAAGCAGATTAAATGCAAGATTAGGAAGACTCAAAACAGGCGATAATGGTAATGTAGAAGTTGGAACAACAGTACCAGATCCAAGAACGGGTGAGGTAGATCCATCAGCTAAAGTGACACTAGAAGTAGGTAAATATGAATGAAATGACGAGAATAGACTAGGATTACCGGTCATATGATCTGTGGCACCTGAGTCAATGACCCATTTCGAGGATGAGGAAACAAGACACGTGTTTGAAATACCTGAATTAGCGGTTACCGAGATAGGGACAGAGGAATGCTTTAGAGTTTCTTGGTAGCAAATAAATTTGGCATACTCGTCTGAAGAAATATCAATTGATCCATCGGATGAACTGGTAGCGGAAGCAACATGAGCAAGCTGATTTCCTTGATTTTTGAACAGCAATTTTCTACATTCTTTGATCAAGTGTCCGGGCTTCTTACAGTAATTGCATATTACTCGTCTGTCAAATCCACTCGTACAAGACATTTTTTTTAATTTCTTTTTTTTTGTTTTTTTTTTTGTTTTTTTTTATGAGAATGTAATTAAGTTCAAAATTGAGATATCCAATGAGAACTTACAGCAGCCCATTTGTGGACTCGACCTTGGAGAATAAAGTTGGGCTTTGACTGAGCAGCCCGTTTGTGGACTCAACCTGGAGAATAAAAGATCCAGCTGTTTGGGCTTTGACTGCTAATCCAGACGGAGGGTCGATGCCAGAGTGCCAGACCTCAAAGAAGAACAGCCAGACAAAGGAGCGTGCGTATGTCCGTTACGAAGCCTGGAAGGAAGAAAAGATTTCCGCGTAGCCTGGACGATCTCTTTTCGATGTCAGCGTACTGAAGAGCTGGAAAGAAACGCAACCATCCCAAAGAGAAGCTACAGCAGAAAGGCGATATGCAGGCGAGCTGGATGGCGTTCTCCGATCCGAAATCTGGCCGCAAAATGACGTCACGTGCCGGCACGTGAGTTGAGGTCAGCGAGCTGTGGCAGCGCGTACGTCTCAGTCGCGTAGAGTTTGGGTGTCGGACTTTGGTTTCTGGGTCGTCGAAGGTAGCCGCACCACCTGGGTACGGTGGTGATGAAATGTGTGGTCTGAGAATTTCTTAGGTCTGGTGGGGCAGACTGTATGCTAAGGAATTTTCTAGGAAATTAGCTCAGGCTAATTGATTTTCTGGGAAATTAGAATGGTGCCTAGAGGTTCTGAAGAATCTGATAAAACTGAACTCAAGTTCCTTGAAGGAAGAATCCAGTCTGAAAATTAAACTGAAATATGAAAAACTAAACTAAAATGGAAGGCTCTGATACCATGTTGAAATATAAACTACAATGCTATTAAAGATGGAGAGAAGGATTTTTTGTGTATTTCATTAGAGGGTTAAGGCCCTATATATATATATATATATATATATATATATATATATATATATATATATTACAAAGATGGAATATTCCTATATAAGATGCTATACAATAATAATGTCTAGAGTATATTCCTAAAGCATATTCTAGAGCATATTCCTAAAGCATATTCCTAGATACAATAATACTTTCACAGGATTAAAGGAGGAGATTAGAGTCAAGTTGAAACTATTGCATTCTGGGATTCTGGCAGAGTTAAAGGACAGGGCACTGATTTTCGCGGTAAACTTTGAAGAAGCCGGTATAAACATGGATGGCTTTGACGTTGTTTGGCCACCATGGAGAAGTAAAATCGTTTCAGGATATCAGTTAATTTCAATGTCACAAATAACTCATGAGCAGGAGCATCCAGATGCTTCATTTCTTCTACAACATTTTGAAATGCTGAACGGTCCCTCAAAGAAAGCATCTCTCAGTTTGGTCCACATCAATCCTCAGGTAGAAGTCAAATCATTCCATAAACATTTTGCTACCTGTGAATTCTTATGTGAGGTGAAGGTCATGTACCCAGTTTTACCACTTACGTTGGCTACTCTACCTGAGGTAAACGGCATGGAGAGCATTAGTACTACTGCGGCAACAACAGCTCTAGACTCTTACACTCATTTTTTTAGTGTTGTTATTGGACACGAATCTGTCCAATTTCACGATTACATGATTGGCAGTAGCTCTGGCTCTGAGGAAACAAGATTGCAATTGATCACTGAACCCAACACTGAAGTTTCCCTTTTCCCAAGTGGTGTTGTGTATCAATGCACAGCTCTCTCTTCACTTGTCAGTTCTTCAGTATGCATCTGGCAGTACATGCATCTGGCAGTACATGGCATCAGGATCCAAACGGGTTATGGGATTTGAAAGTCGCCGGGTTGCTCTGCTTGATATTGGTTCACCTTCGGTTTTATTTGTAATATACAGTCACTCTAACTCAAGATCTCTGGTCTATTCTGCTAAGGCATCTTTGGGTGTTCATCAAAACACTGTGAAACCGGAAGGTGGAATCTCATATGAAACTAAGGAAGAACTTTCTTTGTGCTTAACCAGAGATGGACACATTATTTTAATGACTTGCAGCATTGGATGTTTTATCCATTCGCAACCAGTACATCCAGAAAAGCATGTTGAAAGAAAATATCAAACAGCACCATCTGATCATGAGGAACAAAACAATTACAAAGATCCCAACAATCAGCGTGTTCTCCAGGCAAGCACGCTCATGGTTCCGTCATCAGTTAGATACTGGGAAGGAAGAGGTGCCCGGATGAAGATGAAGTTGAAGGTCAAGGCTCTTACTTCCCACCTTGAGGACAAGGTGGTTGTCAAAGGGAGGAGTGATGATAGAGACCTGGACTTATGGGCTTATGGAGTGAGATATAATAGAAATAATACTGAGTATTTTAATCAAATGTAATAGTGGGCTGGCCCATTAGAAATAGAATAAATAAGTGAGAGTGGTGAGGAGATGGGGAGGCAGACTTTGGATCGGGACTGGGACTTAGGAGTGTTGAGACTACTCGAATTGTCTCTATCGTTTCTTTTTCTTCTTTCCGTTCTCTTTGCACGACAATTTCCATCATCGACCATTGTAATAGCTTTTTTTTTTCCAAGAAAAGGGATTTTATTGATAATGGATCAATTTACAGGTGATGTGTGAAAGAGAAAAAGCTAAAAGAGTAACTAGAGGGGGGAAAGGAGTGAATTATAGAAGAGAAAATCGGGAGTGCCATTGGTCCATGTTGATGTGGCCAGCGGGTGGGCCCAGGGAATATGTGTAGCCGGTCCAAATGATCTGTCCGAACATAATAATCCAACGCTCTCAATCAACCCTATATTCTCTTCCGTGAGAAAGATAGGTTTCTGAGGAGGTCTGTCCAGATCCTCTGGTGAGCCTCTGGTCATCCTGTGTCGCGAAATGAAGGTCTGTCCAGATCGGCATTGCCCGATCTCTCTGTTGTGTAGAGTTGGGAGTCCGTAAATGGAGGTGTGATGTAGACGTCCATGATTCTTTCTGTTCTCGTCATACATGGATTGTAATAGCTTATGTACTCAGTTTTCCAGAATTAATTTACAGTAATTTTCTGGTTCCTATCAGTTTGTGCTGAAAAAAAAATTTAAGGCCAAAAGAGAGGACAAGTAGAGAATCTACAGTCATACTTGGACGGTTGGACCAGTCTTGATAGCAGTTCTCACAGCTTTCCATACACGGTTTTAAGACAAACGAAAGTGAGGTCGATCATAGTACAATATGGAACATTGTAAGTGATGCGCCAAGACTCCCATTCTCAAAAAGAAAGGGAGCCTTGGTTAAGACAATAGTTTCTTAATCAACATTAAGAAACACAAAGCTCAAGGCTAATAAGAAGTTGAATAAAATTGAATAGGAAATAACATTATTAATACTAATAGTACTGACAATAATAGTAGTAGTAATAATAGGACTCCTGATAATAATAAAATAATATTTATAATAAGACTTTCTTCTGGCATTGGTGTAGCCCTAACATGAGACATTCCCACATCCACAAATGAAAACTATACAAATAGGAGGGAGAACAAGTGAGGTATGCTCATTTGTAAACACAAGTTTACAAGATGAATAAAATGAGATACATTTCCCATTTACTATTAACTATCCTTTCCGATAAATAATTAATTAGGTCTTACATTGGTTCTATCTTATTGAAAACTAAAATGGGAAACAATGCTGAATCTACTTTCCCTACCTAGCCCATATATCGATGCTACATGAGGCTCAGTGGTGAATGTCATCAGCACAGTGGGGTCTCTCTCCGTCTATGTCACCAGTCAGCAAATCAGGTCTTAAATAAAGTACATGTGTTCCCCTGATAAACACTTTCATATTAATGGTGGCTATATTCATTCGAGTCTAATTTTTTTCAAATGCAGTCAAATATTAGGTTTCGAATAACAAGACAGCATATATATAATCTAGTAGTGCTTTACAAAGCATGTAACAGATTTGGTTATACGAATCTCAAATGAAAGATAACTTACGATGCTGCCATGTGTTTCCCGCAATATCCTCGGCCTTTTTGGTTGCTTCGCCTACCCTCTTCCTCCATCTCCCCAAGGCATCTTTAACTGTCTCCATTGTATCTGACATCAAAAGCACATTATCAAGACAATTTCCATTTTATTGAGAACTAGTTAACACCACAAAATTCTTGAATCAAATGAACTCAATCCTGCCTTTCACACACTCATGTTGCAGCCATCACTTTTACAGGACAGCTCTAATTTTTTACTGAGATTAGTATAGAGCAATAGCTTACAAAGATAGAGTGTGAGTGTGAAGTAATAATCTTAAACTAATTGTATATGGACTAAAAGATAATCAGATACCCTTGTATAAGTAATAGTTAAATGAATAAATTTCTAGAGATATGTAAAGAAAACGAGAGGGGCGGACTTTTGAAATTTGAGGAAGATGGATTGTCGTTGGCAGATGCTGAAGAATAAACGACATAAGGACTGGACCGATGATCATCGGAAGACATCGTCCGCGGTATGGGCGATTCCGTTACCAATTCCTGGCTCCACCTCACCGACTTCTTCGATCTATTCAAAGCATTCACCGACTTTCCACTCTCAATCTCGATATGGTTCTCATCCAAAGCACTTGACTCGTCCAGAAGCGGCCCTGCTTCAGTAATTGGATCAGGATACTGAACCCGATCCTCCACCGGGCCCGAGCCCTTCTGCTCCGCCTCCGCCTTTGTTGACGTGACTACTTTCCTTTCTTCTCCACCGCCAGGCTGGTCCATTACCTTTGTGACCTGTAAATGAAATGGGAATGGCGGTAGAGTTTGCTTGGAGGTGGAGCTTGCGAAGTGCTAACGATTTCGATGTTGAGGTAAGTAGCCTTGACAGTCAATCGTCGGGGTTGATGGGCTGACCGGTTAAAGCGGTGACAACCGTAAGGTGGTGAGTGGAAGGATGACCGGCGAGTTTAGCGCACGAACACGCCAGTAATGACTAGTTGCCGGTCTGCCCCTATTTGAACTTGAAGATGGAGCTCGCATCGATGGATGCTAAAGAAATTAAGAGCCCCTTGTGTAAACTACGGAAATAGACTCATTATTCTGCTCAAATTCAAGTTCTTGAATTGGTTGGATCAAAGGGTTCCATTTTTTTTCGAAGGAAATCGGCTTATATTAAAATATTAAAATCCTCACAAGTAACATTAAGATCAGAAATCATAATTCGATCCGACGCTTCTAGACTAATCTTAGGATCGATCACCTCAATAGAAGCAATGTAATTCATTAATGCCCGCATAGACAGATGTAAGCCAACCATAATCGATCTAGAATCATTGTCATTTATCATATCCCCAACCGACACCCAATAAAAATGAAGACCAAAACAGAGTTACACTGGACAAAAAACACCCAACCAAAATAACAACAGTAATCCATAAACAAAAAATAACTTTGTAAAATAACTTTTAAGAAAAGCACTAGGAGAGCCTAGTAACCTAGACCCGCCTCTAACACATTTTTTGACAAATTCAACTCATCGTTGTAACTTACAAGTTACAAACCCTTCATCCATCTCCCTCGCAAATTCATCAACTTCCCTTTTCTTCTGTGAACTACTAGCCACCCCACCCTCACCTTCCTTCCATACCACCAGCCCCCCTCCCCACTACTAGGACATGACCCCGGATTGACCTCCTCTCCAGCCCCCTGTGAAGCTCCCCGACAAGAAGAACAACCATGCTCCTTTCTCATGAAAAACTCAGCCTTCCTATGGTCACATTGAGCCATAAAATTTCTCATGAAAAACTCAGCCTTCCTATGCTACTACCACCGTCTGTCGAATCAAGCACGCAACCATACCCCAAAATCCTTGTCATGCCCCTCAGTAAAATTCAAAAACCTTTGGGGCATAACCGATCAACATGACCCAATAGCCCACAAATGAAGCAAAAGTGAGGCAAACATTCGTATTAGAAATACACAACAAAACCTTTCGGGCCTCGTTTGAGTGTCATACATCGTTGGAGAGGCAAGTTTACATCCAATAGTACCCGGATACGAATGTATTCCTTTCTCCAACCCCCAACCCCCCACCCATCCTAAAGTCACTACTACATTTTCGAATCTATTGTAACAATAAATTAAAATTGTAACACTTATTTAAAGTGTTACAAAAAATTGATCTGTTGTAACAGTTTTAAACACGTCGTTACATTTGATTAGCAATTGTTATACTAATCGTGTCCTAATGTAACATTTCTATAACTACATAAAGATCGTTACATTAAATTTAAATAAGTGATACATTTAGTGAAATTGAATGTAACACTTTCAAATATATAGCGAATGTATAAAAAAGAAGCGGCAAACCAAATTTCCCCAAAATGAAAGTTTCCGCCATTTTTATTAGATGAATAACCCCCAAAATTAAAGTCTCGATCTAATTAGCCCTAAGTAACCGTCCTCAACTCTAAATTTCAGATCTGGTTCTAGGCAACTCTTTGTCTTTTCGTCAGTTCGGTCATTACTTCAATTTCCTATTCATCTAGATGAAGTCAAGCGAGCCAGGGAGTGAAACACCTGGGAATGGTGCACCGACGAGAATAGGCCTGGAGGTAGAATGGACGGACGACCAAGAAATTCTTCGGTTCTTCTCTCGGCTCAACCCTAACCAACCTTTCTTCCATAGCAGATACTAGCTCCGTATATACTTAAACATATACTGATTGTTGAGAATATTTTATGGTGTTCAATCTAGTTAAATGTCTTTGTATTTGTGTAGTTATTAATTAAATGTGTAATTTGGGCCACAAATGTATATCAACCCGTTAGCTTCTTTGTAACCCATAAGTTAGCCATCATCTCCTATAAAAGGAGGCTAACTTACGGGAAACCTAACGATTGAGGCTTTAGAGAATAGAGGCGCAGAGATAGAGAGATTAGGTTTTCCGCTGCTCTCTCTCTCTCTCTCGAGGGAGAGCAGCGACACTCTACACGGTATACCAGATTCGTTTGTTCATCTCATATCTTTATATCTGCTTCTTCTTTACCTGTTATGATTGTTTGATTGTTAAGTTTTGGGATTATCAATTGGTATCAGAGCTGAGGCGTGAAACAGGTTGAATCATCTTCGATTTTTCGAATTTAACGAAAATCTGCTCTGCTTTTTTTCAGTTTTTATTTGATATAGAGATTTGCTCCTGTAATCTTGTTTGTGAACGAAAATCTGTAAAAATTATACTGTTGGAATCGCCTTTAAAAACCGATCCAGCGGCATATCTTCTTTTTTTTCTGCAATTTTTCAGTTTCAGAGATCTCTATATTGAGATCTCGAGATTCTTGTTTTTCATTGCTCCAGAAACGATTTTGACTTGAAATTGATACAGGAGAATCTCGACCTTCAGGGCTTTTCAGAACAGTTGTCAGTTTTTCAAAAATCAAAATTTTCATTTTGCAGGATCTCGATATTTTTTGGGTTTTCGAACTTGGGATTTCGACATTTGGGATCTCGATGTTTAGGATCTCGACATTCTGAAGATTTCGAGAATTTTAAAATTTTTATGTTTTGAATATTTCAAAGTTTGCGGTTTCTTGAAACTCAAAATTGTTCGAAACTTGACATTCTTTGCAGTTCATCGAAGCTTTACATTATAGGATATCTGAATGAATCTCTGCTTATCAAAGTTTTTAGAATTTTTCGATGTTCTGATGTTTTTTCAAACAGCAAATTTTCGATTTTATGAGGTTTTCGAAACTCAAAGTTTTCGATGTTCCAAACATTTTGAAATTCTGAAGATTTCGATATTCTGAGGTTTGTTTTGCAGGTGGATTTCGCCATTATTCTTCGAGCCAAACTTGAGATTAAGATCTCGAGATTGGGATCTCAAAGTTTAAACATCGAGATTGGGATCTCGAAGTTTAAACCTCGAGATTGTAATCTCGAAGTTTAAACCTCGAGATTGTAATCTCGAGGTTTAAACATCGAGATGGTAATCTCGAGATTCAAACTCGAGATTAGGATTTCGAGGTATTGCCTAAGAATTTTCTTTAATCCCACCTGTTCTCGATATTCAACATCGAGAACCTCAACTTCGAAGAAATTCCTCAAAAACTCAAAAATTTCGAGATTTTATGCGACACCGCACTATTTTGGCCATAACTTTTGACTCGATGATCCGATTTAAGCGAACTCTTTTTTGTTGGAAAGCTAATGAAAAGATATACATGAATTCTAGGGCTATACCCTAGAACCGTTTTTCACTCGCCCTCACGTGCAGTCCTTGAGGGTCAAAACGTTCGTTTTCCGACAAACATTGTAAATCACCGATGTCAAGGTCAAAATTTAGGCAAATCTGTTCAAATTCTTCCAAAATCAAACCTAAGATCAATGATTTTCTAAACTACACTGTAGAGGTCCAAAAATCGTAGATAATTCAATCAACCTCACGTCAACGGTCATCTGACAACAATCAACAATCAACTACTGAAGCCTCCCCTAACTCATCAACATTGTGTGATCCTCAAACGTGCTAAGATTCTTAATGATGAGGTTAGGGAAACCGTCATGTGTGGTATTTGTTCAGATTGCTCCACACACATGGCGGGTATGACGAGATGTCAGCAATCAATCCTTGCACATTCTGAGGGGGAGTTTCAATTTTCTCCTCCTGGCACCTTACACCGACAAAGCAAGGAATCTCTCAACGGATGCAACATTTTAGGGGGAGTGTTCAATGTTATCCTCCCCGGTGCCTAACAATGACAAAGCATACCGAGTGCTCCAGTTGAGGGGGAGTACAGAGAGAAAATCAATGAGAGAACATGTTCCTATGGCTTAGTAAACCCAACTAAGCCTACCCAAGGGACAAAGCCGAGAGTAAGTGAGTGAGTGAGTGATCATTATGAGCATTAGGAAGCAGAAGGCTCGAGTGAGCAAGAAAACAATAATCAATGATAAGTCTGCTACGTCAACTGCCTGCTATCCATTGAACATTTACTTCTAGCAACTCAAATACTCTAGACAATCCCAATAGGTTCAGGACTGAATTTATTCAGATCCCGGGTAGAAGTCACTGCATCTTGTCCAACAGTGCATGTTGAACCCTACCTAAGACCACTCACTTGTCTCCCAACAGACATGTGTTTAATCATATTTCACGGGGAATCACATCTCTCATTACTGTCTCCTTCTGAGGCAAGTGATACTGACTACAGTGGCCCCAGCCCCATGCCACTGAACTTTCATTGCTCACGTCGTGTCTAGTTACCTCACTCCCAAATGTTTTGAAATTTCTAGGGCACATACGCACTTTTTGAGACAATTGCAGGTCTACATGACCCGCGAGAACTTCCATAGGGCTCATCTATTACAGATGTAGACCAATGATTGGAAGGAAGTCGTGCTGTTGCAACATAAGAATCACCAACATTTTCAGGCCATCGTTTCAGAGTTTATCTCTACAGTGATGATAACGGGCGTCTACACGACCCCGGGGGGCTACATTATCTTTGCTGACCTTTATGGTCATGCGATAACAACCAAAGTGACATCTTTTTGGATGCTTCACAATGACTGGTTGGAAGTCCTGTTAGAGATTAATAATGCTTCTATCATTATATACAGGCCACACATCGATGTTTACATTGATGTTGTGTTAACGGAACACATCAGTGTATCCGGTTTTTGCATTTCAACATTCTGCTTGTTTTTCCTGTTTTATTTCCGCAGAATAAAAGAATAAAGGCATGACACCCTGAGTCATCGGATCGTCATGAGGGGGAGAGTGGTCCACATGCTGTTAACTGTCAACAAAACATTCTGGGACACTTCTCTCCTACAACACTCTCTACAATCTCCGTAACTCAAAAGGTCAGCTACGCTCACAAGTTAACCATCATTATGTTCCGCTATGCCACCGACAAGTTCTCCTCAAATGCATTCATTCCAAATAGTCAAAAAGACTACATTGTGGAGGAGACAGAGGTCAAATACTCGTGTACTGAAGATGAATCTCGTGCGCCACTGATAATCATCAGAACATTCATTCTAAAGGCATCATCGAACTTCATCCAAGCTGATCAAGAGCAACTTCTGGAAGGCAATGATTACAAGAAAAAGATTCCTCAAACCCCGACATCAAAGATCAAACTGCCAAGAAAACATCAAAGGGGAGATTGCGAGTATTTCTTCATAAAGCCTTCTCAAGAAGTCAAGTTCAAAGACAAAGGAAGCTCAATAACAATAAAGCCAAAGATATCTGTGCTGCAATGCTGATTCAACACGATTGAACACCAAGGGGGAGATTGTTGAGAATATTTTATGGTGTCCAATCTAGTTAAATATCTTTGTATTTGTGTAATTATTAATTAAATATGTAATTTGGGTCACAAATGTATATCAGTCCGTTAGCTTCTTTGTAACCCATAAGTTAGGCATCCTCTCCTATAAAAGGAGACTAACTTACGGGAAACCTAACGATTGATTCTTTAGAGAATAGAGACGCATAGATAGAGAGATTAGGTTTACGATGCTCTCTGGAGGGAGAGCTGAGGCGCTCTACACGGTGTACTAGAGAGATTGTTTGACTCTTTGGAATTATCACTGATATACGCAGGACTACTGCTTCAGCTTCATATACGTCTTTCATATACACTACTAGCCCTCCGTTTCTCTTTTCCTAGCCTAAAATCTTCCGCTCTTTTTTTCATCAAAATTTTCACTCTATATTTGTTTGTGTTTTTGGGTCAGGGAGTTGGAAAGAAAGGGATGGAAATACCAGAAACCCTTGTTAGCCTAGGCTATAACCCGCCGATGCTCTAATTTCTGGGCGAATCGACAAAAGCTACCGAACTGGCTGAAGTCTGCAAGTAAATCCATTGTTCATTTCCGCCATTCTTGGGTAATCAAGTGAGGCATTAGCAACAAGTTTTACTGGTAATTTCTTTCCTTAAATAAGATCTATTTTATCTTCTAAGATGTATTTTCATCTGATTGTATGTTGTTTCAATTATGATTACTTTTAACAGAGGTATTGAGCACAAGTTTGGGCTGGAGATCTCAGGATTATCATTTTGACTATTGGTCTCATGAATAAGTGAAACCGTTCGTCTTATTATCTGGACTCTTTATCCATTTGTTCTTTCGTATTGAATTTCTTGGAGGAAGAAATCACTAACAAGTGTTTATGCTAATATTATTTTTTGCATGCGCACAAACTGTTTGATACATTTTATGAAAGAACTTATTTAAACTATTATGCTTTGAATGTGTGATTACAGCCTTACATGATGACTAAGTTCAAATCTGAAATGAACTATTTTGATAATATTGTTTAGGTATTAATAAACTTACATTGTCTTGGCATTTCAAGGCTACAAAACCCTTATATATTAAACCAACAATGGATATGGTAAATGAATATTGTGATCAAAGCTTGCTTCAGTTTCAAAAAATGAACTTGTGAATCTGCTAAACTTTCTTTTTGTTAATAACTATTTTCGAATTGATTATCAGTTCAGATTTTTTTAAGAGAAGGATCTTAGGAAAGGATGCACTATTCAATTTTGATGATGACTGATGAGTACGGAGTATATAATTGGGTTTATGATCCTTTTAAACTTCCAACCAATGTACTCTCAAGCCAGGTAGTTAATATCTGCATGTTGGATTGCTTTGTATAATTTTGAGCAATTCCATTGTATATTCCTTTTTATGAATTTATACTTCAATTTTTAGGTTTCATGTTATATAGGCAGTATACTCTTCTTCTTAACTGCCGTAGGTAGCCTTGAAAGCTATAATATTTGAAGGTTCTTAAGTTGCCAAATTGTTTTTGTACATTTGCAAATCATCAGGTGTGAACTCTTTTATTTGTATAGGTTCTAACTTGTAAATATTCCACTTTTTTTTTGCGTTTTACTCCAGGGGGCGTCTGGGAGGGGGAGCCTGGAGTAATCTAGGCTGAAACTCACTCCATTGAGTTTTGAACCCGAGACCTCCCGTAAGGGAGAGTGAGTCGGCGACCAGCTGGGCTGGACCGCTTCCTCATATTCCACTATCTTGTAAATGGAATACTTGTTTTCAATGGTCTAGCATGTTCGAGACTAGTAACAATGTAATTTGATTTTACTAAGCTATGATTGTCAAACACTCCTTTTTCCAAAAGTTTAATTTTTGAATATTTTGACTACTTGTTACTAATCGATGCATGCATGATTATTGTAGGTTATCCATAAATTTACTGCAAGAATTGCAAATATAAAAACATGAGTTATTTGCATGTAGAAGGTTCGGGTCATCATATTTTGAATCTGAATGTATTCAAAGTGAAAGTTAATATTCTAAACATTCTTTCTCACTACAGAGCAATTTATATGGTTTCTTTATAGTGAGAGTGGATCTGGAGGTTCTGCAGCAGCTGATACAACAATGTAACATTCCCATTTATCTCACTTCACATATATGCCTTTTCTTGTCATTAGATTTGTCAAAGAGTAAGATATTAACATAATTTTAGGAATAAAGTTTTCCCAAGTTTGATGTTCTCAGGAAGAATGCAGCATGCATATTCTTTAAAGAAAATTTACAGAGCTTAACAGTTTTTAATAAAGATTTACACTACATTATATTTGTTGCTTTTCAAAAAAAGTTTAATAGCACATGGTCAAGTTTATTTGTAATGTGTAAAAGAATGATAATTATTTTCTGTACATACAACATTTATTCGCACTGGAGGAAGCTACTTCGAGCAATTGATGTGGGAGTGACTATAGTTCAATGAGACTTAATGACAATTTACTCTCGTGATATCCAAGCTGATTTTAACATGTTTTTTTAAGAATTAAAAATGTTAGCAGATCAGTTCGGCACCAGTCAATTAAAAGCATACCAAATTACATCTTTCAGCAATTGTCCACATCTATGTGAACTTGATGGTTGTGACTAAGGCTTCTGATGTAAAGGAATTTCGTAATTTGCAAGTTATAAAAATTCTAGAAAATGACACCTTATGATTTTTCCGCATGAATGTTATTTAGTTCTAGATAATTTATTGACATTAAAAATTTCATGTCACTGATCTCAATAGTGTTGATGACAGACGTATGCACTCTCTAGATTAAAATTAAAATGACTTCAAACTGATGAAAATAGGATGCAATAAGGGCGATTTTTTGTTCACTTTAGGGAGAGGCTACACAATTAATAATTCTCGGAAGCCTTTATATAAATCAAAAATTATATTTGCCTTCAAAAACTAATGAGTAGGCTCAAACACAATGAAAAATGTTGCAGTTTTTATGAAAATTATGAAGTTTGGTGTACTTAATTGAAACAATGGTTAGTTAATTGAGAAGTTAAACATTGGTAGCTACTTTATCTTCTTTGGTCAGTGCATCTTACATTCTGTTTGATTGCAATCTATATATTCTTTGATTGCTATATCTCAAACTATTTAATATTAACTTCTCAATTTATAATGTATTTTGAGTTGGTAAAAGGAGAGAACTAATGGATCTCAATTCTGAAAAGTTAACAAATCTTACTTTTTGGATGGTGGTTGGTCTGTTTGGGTTGGTGATCATATTTTGTATTTGAATATAGCTGTCACCTAATTTATTTTAATTTGTTTGAGGCCTTATTGGTAAAGATATAGTGGTCACTTATGAAACAATATAAAGCGTGAGTGCTAATCTGTGTTATTTGTTTTGCAGGGGTGAGATATACTTGAAGATGAGGATTTAATAGAACCAAATGATGCACACATGCTTTCTAGGAAGCTCGATTATATTGTTTGAATGCTATATCTAGATATTTGCTTTGTATTTTTCTCGCTACAGTTTTTGCATGTTAATCTCATGTCTTTAGACTTGATAGATTGTTATATATGTACAATGTATTTTACATGTAATGAATGAAATATTCACTAGTAGAAAAATGGTCTATAGTGACACTAAATCAGTGTCACTAAAAGTTTTAGTGACACCACAAAAGTATCATAAAATATAGTGATACATTTCCATTAGTATACTTAACGACACTTTGATATCATATATATTAGTGATATCACTAATGTTACAAAAACCTATGATACTCTTGCGTCATCCAAATTTATGATACTTTAATGTTTATAAACATTACAACATGTTGTTGTCAATCCTTTTTTTGATACTATAGTATCAAGTATTAAACAAGTTTAATACTCTTTTTGCACCACCATATATCCACCTAAAAGTTTAATTTTCAAGCTTGTAAACAAATATAAAACGAATTCATAATCATTCAAAGTATCTCATAACTGTCATTTAGATTCAAATCAAAGTCAATTCAACATTAAAAGTTAAGTTAACCTAGCTTGTTTTTGAAAACACAGCAAAATCCAAAATACCAATATTCTTGAGTTCTAGTCTAGCTATATAGGGCTGCAAACATAAAGTAGTCATTACATATGTTCTGGAAAAATATAAAGTACATCACAATCATCAAAATAGTATGTCCTTCCAACCATTTGTACTGTTTAAACAACCATAATGCTACGAGCTTCACAAAATTCCATCTAGCACAGTTCATCACGTTCATCACTTCAGCCTGTAAAAATAATAATGATAACTATTTCAATCATCACACTACAGAAAATCCTAATTGCTGAAAACTACATTCTTAACACATGTATCTCAATAAATAAAATTTCAGCTTACTCATTCAGTAGGTTTGCTGCATATGAGACCCATTCCTCGCGTATTTGCATAATATCATCTTCAAAGTACTCAGTGACTGTGGAGAACTAAAGCAACACCAAAACAAAAACATAACATTGCTTTTAAAAAATACTATAAAACCAAGAATGAGAATCTAAAACCATATCATGTGTATGAAAAAAAACTGAAGCATCACAGAAAAATAAGACATATGAAGGACTGCATTCTAGTAAACACATTCAGCAAAGTTTTTTTCTTTAAAACTTTCATAAACATTTAGCCCATATCTTTAATAACACTCAGCCCATTAAAATAATAGGGTAAAACCAGTAAAACCTGCATAAAACTAAGAGTCTAACTACATAAATAACGTAAAACTTGCGCAAGACACTACATCTATCATCGCTAGCCATCCTCGCTCTCCTCACTCGACACTCTAGCTGCTATACATCAGTCTGTTTTTTCAGCTTTCGTCACCATCTCTAGCAAACTCAACTGCTCTAACTTTAAATATAATACTCAGTTCTGTGTTTTTCACTTTTTCCAACAATAATTTGTATATAAACAAAGATATTAATGAAGATATTACTCTGCCATAGGTCAATGCATATCTCGTCGTGCTTAATTGTGTAGTGCTTAATTTCTTGGAGAAAAGCTGGCCTGTTGGTCCTCAAAAAGCAAAATTGTGTGTCTACGTTTACGACGGAGGCTGAATATGTCGTTGCTGCTACCTGTTGTTCACAAGTATTATGGAGGAGGACTCAACTACGTGACTTTGGATTCTACTTTGACCACATTCCCATCTACAGTGACTCAAAAAGTGCGATTGCTATCTCATGCAACCCTGTTCACCGTTCTCGCACTAAGCACATTGACATGAGATTCCACTTCATCAAAGATCATATTGAAAAAGGTCATGTGGACCTATACTTTGTGTGCACCGAGCTACAGTTGGCACGAACTGTAGTGAACATGCCATTTCGGAATGACATTTATTCAAGTGGTTTATTGGTTTTCTAAGCATACTTGACGTACTTCATCAAATTTATGTACGTCAAAAGTTTACTAAGATGACAATTAGTCAACAAGGCATGCCATTTCGGAATGACATTTATTGATGCCCCTAAATCCAACAAGGCCTTAGGAAATGTGGTGTCTCCTATTTTGCAAGGGATAGTGAACATGCGTGGGTCGTTACATTTTTCGGAGAGTTTTCTCTGAAAAATGGCCGAGACGTGTTCACTAACTCTAACCTCTTGTTTCCCTTTCAATTTATCTTTTCTTTTTGTTTTGCATAATTCTTTTAAGAATTTAGCAAAACGAGGGACATTTTTCATTAAGTTAAGAAGCGGAATGTTTACCTCACACTTTGTGAAGGTTTCATAATGTCGGCATCTTTTTCTAGCTTCTTTGTCTCCTTCAGCGCCTTAGGAAACGGGATTTCTTGTTGATATGATGAGGGTGAGGGGAGCTTGGTTTCTGTGATCTCCTCCTCTGGTGGGACTACTTTTTCAGGGTCCACACCCTCAATCTCTTCATCGTTCTCTTCTACCTCTTTCAACGTCGACCCACTTCTCAACATTATAGCATTCACATGTTGTCTCGGGTTTTGCTCCGTTTGAGATGGGAGTTTACCCGAGTCCTTTGTTTCAAGTCGGTTTACGGCATTTGCAATTTGACTGACTTGGCTTTCCAAATTCTGAATGCTGGATTTGGTCTCATGCTGAAATTGAAACATGTTTTGTTGCATGGTTGAGACATTTGAGGTGAGTGCTCGGATCATGTCTTCGGTGGACATACTTGAGCTTGACGTCTGGCCTTGGTGATTTGGGAAAGTTGGTTGCAAGGGCTGATTTTTAGGGTTCCCACATCTCAGATTCGGGTGATCTCTCCACCCAGGATTGTAGGAGTTAGAGTGTAGATCATACCTCTTTTGGCCTTGAAATCCCAAAGCATTGACTTGCTCGGAATTCTCTTCTTGTAGTGTCGGGCAGGAATCGGTGGGGTGCCCCTGTGTTGAGCATATGCCGCAGACCTTGACTTCTTGGTGTTTTGGATTTAAAAGGAAATCCTTTACCAAAGAAGTCAAGCCGGCTACTTGACTTTCCAACGAGATGTTGGATTCCGCTGCCATGACCCGTTTTGATGATGACCTCCCATTGTAGTGTCTAGAATTCTCGGCCAACTCCGAGATGAGGTTCCTAGCTTGGGAAGGGGTTTTGTTGACAATTCCCCCTCCAGATGTTGCGTTCACCAGGCGTCTATCTTGCTCCGCAAGACCGTCATAGAAGTAGAGGATGAGGTCTTGCTCTGTGTAACCATGATATGGGCAGCTAGCACACAATTTTTTAAAACGCTCCCAATACTCGTATAATGTCTCATCATCTTTTTGCTCGATGTTGCTTATTTGTTTTTTCAAAGATGATGAGACGGATGCAGGGTAGTACCTTTCTAGGAAGCATTTTTTCATTGATGCCCATGTATCTATACTCCCTGAAGGGTGATAGAATAGCCAATCCTTAGCTGTGTCTTTTAGGGAGAATGGAAAAGCCCTCAACTTGATTTGTTCCTCGGTGACTCCATTTGGGCACATGCTTGTGCAGACAATATGGAATTCCGAGAGATGTTTGTTTGAGTCCTCGCTCCTTAGGCCATGGAAGGATGGCAGCACATGAATGAGCCCAGATTTTAGGTCAAACGTATTACCCTCATCAAGTGTAGGGAAGGTAATACACAGTGGTTGTTGGTTGAGGTTTGGAGCTGTGAGCTCCCTTAGCATTCTTGTTTCAAGAGCCATTGTGGTTGGCTCTTCGGTGTCGCTAGAACTAGAGCTAGCGGTGTATGAATCTCTGGAAGATGATTCTTCCGAGTCGGTATTAGAAAATTTACTTTTCAACCGCTCGAAAGTTTGTTCTATTTCTAGGTTTTTGTGATATGTGATTTCGTTTATGGAACGATGTTTAACCATAAACTCCACTAAGCTCAGAAAATAGAAAAATAAACACTCTTTATATTTTTGTTTGATATATATATATATATTTTGATTTTTCTTGATATGAAATAAAAGAAAAATTAATTGCCTTTCCCCGGCAACGGCGCCAAATTTGACGTGCACTTGTCGTGCGGTGCACTCAAAATAAATACAATACGACACTAATACATAGTATAACGAAGTAAGGTTCGTATCCACAGGAAAATGAATACTTTTCTTTTATATAAGTAGTAACAAGGGGGGTTTAGATTTGTTTGATTTAAAAACACTAAGATAAACAACATATATGAGTTTAATTCAATGAGATGAGGACTTGGTTCTGCTTTTATCCACTTAATGAAATGTTCGTCGATCCCGGTTATATCTTTAACTATCTTCCTCTCGAATACTCAATCGAGGAGTATATCCAGTTCATCGAGGATAGTTATTAATAACGAGATGCGTTCATTAATAAAACTTACTATCGAGTCAATATAGAACAAGCGCCGTATATTAACTTGATAGTAGCAATAAACTTGAGATGAAAACGATTGAGATTGATAACCTCAACACAAGCGGTTTATTGGTTTAATCAATATAATTAATTCCCCTTGGCATATTAACCATGAGATGCATGTATTAATATTCCAAGTTTATTACCGTTGAAAGAACCGGATTAATAACAAGCGTATTAACCGATTGATTCTAGTAATAATTAATATGAGAAACAATACTAGTTGTTACTTTAAGTAATGTTTAAGATATTAACATGAAATATGAATAGGAATTAATTAATACTCAAGGAAGAATATTAAAGAATATGAATCATACTATGATTAATATCAAGATGTTGACTAATTGTCATCTTAGTAACACTCCCCAATATTAACATAGAGGAAGAAATAGCTATTACTATAACAAATGTCAAGATGTTAACTAATTGTCATCTTAGTAACACTCCCCAACTTTGATATAGAAATAGTATTTTAAAGGAAGAATTAATATTCAAGGAAGAATATTAAAGAAAATAACTCACAACTTACAAATTCATTAAGCTTCAAAGTAGCAAAACCAAGATGGAAGAGTTTAGCTCCTCACTTGGAGACTAAACATGATGATTAATATAAAGAAAGAACTATTCTATACTGAGCTTAGATGTACAAAGGAATTGGATATCTTTTTGTGAAGGAAAGGAGGTGTATTTATAGGCTTTTGGGATGAGATTCGGGTACTCGATCGGGTATATACATGGTACCCGATCGAGTATGTGTGTAATACTCGATCCGAGGTATACTCGACCGGTTTCAGGCTGTTTTCCATAAGTATACCCGATCGGGTATATATTAATACCCGGTCGAGTATGCTTAGAAAATGGTATTCGGACCATACTCGACCGATCTTCGTTTAAAACTCAAAGGCATACCCGATCGGGTATGTCGGTCTACCCGATCGGGTATAGACATTAAATCGTGGCCGAAATCTTCCCGGCATGTTCCCTTGTCTTCGGATCTGATCCGATTTGAAGTTCTAACATAATACCCGATCGAGTATAGTTAATACTCGACCGAGTATAGACCAAAATTCAGGATCTTCTTTTATCTTCAAATTTTTGCACCTTCTTTCCACTCTTTGGGTTCACCAACTGTACTTCGAGTGATCAAGACCTGTTTGAGCTCAGAATATATCTAATCTAACCTATTTACAAGAATTTAACAAACTAATCTATTACACCAAAAGTGTGTAATTTCCATAGTAAAGATCAAGCAAAACTAATTAAAAACACAGACATAAATATGGAAATTACAAACGTATCACTATCTCATGCAACCCTGTTCACCGTTCTCGCACTAAGCACATTGACATGAGATTCCACTTCATCAAAGATCATATTGAAAAAGGTCATGTGGACCTATACTTTGTGTGCACTGAGCTACAGTTGGCTGATCTATTCACAAAAGCTCTGGATGAGAAAAGAATTCAGTTCCTGGTCTCTAAACTGGGAATGCTGAATTTGGAATTTTGATACAGTGCACAAGTATAGGGGGAGTTTTTTTTTTTTTTGTCGTGTCAGTTTTTTTTGTTTTTTTGTCAAGTTTCATGGTCTATCAATCTGTTTCCCTAAAGTGTGCAAACATTGAGGGGGACCAAAAATTCTGTTTGGTCTGAGTGCTACAAATGGGGGGAGTAATTGTAATTTCTTTAGTATCCGCATTTTTTTTCAAAAATTAGAAAATCACAAAAATATTTTTACCTTTTAGTTTGAGTCAGTTTAGGATTTCTTTCAGTTAAATTGAGCCTGTTTCCAAAAATCAGAAAGCCAAAAAGATTTTCTCTTTCCTTTTCGCGGGTACTTAAGAAAGAAACAGTTAGAATTTCTTTATCTTCTCCATTCTCTTTCACGCACAAAAATTCTCTAAGGCACTCAAAGGTTTTTACTCTCAAAAGTCATTCATCACCATCTTCGTATCTCATCTTCTCCAACGTTTCAAAGGTGGTTATTTCTTCTTAATTGTTTGCATGTTTGTATTTTTCCTTGTTATTGCAGGTTCATTCTCAAAATGACGAGAGGAGACTGGCAAAACCACTGGAAACCCCCTTCTCACCGTCGTTAACTAACCCCTTCACACCGGCAAATTTTCTCACCACCCTTGAACTCCATAGCCTAAAAAGCTTCTTCCCTGCAATCCTCAAAGCCGAAATCTCATTCGAAATTTCAACTGAAAACCAATCTCGGAAACCGTCACTGCCGAATTTGCCTTCCCAAGAAATCCGAAATTATCACACCCGAAATCATTCAACGGGCTTATGAGATTCTCCTTCCAAAATCCCTTCACAAATGAAAATCCGAGATCATTGTCCGAATTTCCATCCAAAATCCCAAAGTCAGAGACTCCGAAATCGCCCTACCGATATCATTAGCCGAGATCTCTCCCGAAATTCACCCCCGAAATGTTTTTACTGAGCACCCGAAATCCTATCCCCGAAATCCCCTAACCCGAAAACCTCTCTCCCGAGATCCCTTTCGAAATCCCTACCACAAAGGCTATCCGAAATCCCCTCAAACCATCTACATGAAATCATTCCTAAATCCTTTCATCCGAAATCACCAATTCCATTTACCCAAACCAAAGCCCAATTGACCCAAAGCCCTTTTCCCCATATCACCAAAGCCCAAAACCAATTTCTCTAATCTTAAGTATTTATCTGTGCAATTCAGGCATAATGGCTTTCATATCTGAGGAGGAAGTTTACCCAAAGGACAGTTGGATTGAAATCAAAGACAATAATTTTCTGATAGACCCCACAACTTTCAAATGTCAAGACAAAGTGGTGGTCTCCATTCTCCAAGGGCACCCACTATGGCAAGCTCACATTCTATCTGCCAAAGTGCCAAAGATCTACTTGTGACAACTCTGGGGCACATTCACCACTACTGAAAACACTACCCCCACCTTTCAAGCCCAAATAGCCAATTATACTGTCCACATCACTCATGATACCTTCCACACCCTTCTCCATCTACCCATAGCCACATCATATGACCCATTTCCCGCTGATACCGACCTACTCACCTATATTCTGAAGGTTGGCCACCCATCTCCTTTAACCCAATTTTCTGAATTCTACGGTAACCTTCTGCCTCGACCATGGAGAAGCCTTTTCTACATCCTGAATAAGTGTATGTCGCCCAAAAAATCTTGTCATGATCGTTGCAACATACATTTCTTAAAGCTGGTCCACAGAGTGATATTTTTCAAGAATTATGATTGGGCCCAGCTTATCTGGGTGGAGATCCTCGAGTAGCTCAAAATAAGGATGTCAAACAGCAAGACCAAGTGCATTCCATATGTACGTTGGTTCTCAATCTTAATCAAGCATTTCATGAAGGAGGACCCCACCATTCCACAATGACCAAATGAGAAGCTGCTAGAACTGCCAATGATGAAGTACTTAAAGAACATTGAGGACAAAGTTCAAACGCAACCAATGCCTATCCCAGAGGCACTCCTCAACTTGGTTGCTCCCAATGATCCGCACGTCCAAGAATACAAGGTTAGTATCTCTTCTGTTCCTACAACGCAGTCAAACCCAACTATGTCTACCCAGGGAACTTCTAAGCCGAGTGGAAGTAAGGGTCCAAGAGTGACTAAACCAAAGAAGAGGGCAGGTGAGACTCAGTCCAAGAGAGCTGATGTCTCCTCTTCTAATGCTATAATTGTTTCATCATCCCCAGTCACTGAAATACACCGAACTCAGCCCATAGGTACAGGTTCTGACGCTGTCAGTTCCCGAGTAGAAGTCGCTACATCGAGTTCAATAGCGCAAAATGAGCCACGCCTAAACTACTCGACCGTCTCCCAACAGATGGCTGTTTCAACCCAACAAGGTGAACCCATCAGTGAACCGCCCCACACTGCTACCCAATGCACGTTAGGTCATGTGTCCACCATCCCAGAATTTTTATCATTTTCTAGGGCACAACCTTCTACTTGTGCACACACTGATATAGGCTCATTACCACCTGTCATAACAACCAGAAGCACGCTAATGACAGTTGGAAGTCCTGCCACACTGAACTCCCCAGCAGGCCATGACACCGCTATTTTTAGTGATGCTGTGAGAAATGATACTGCATATAGGTCAGGATTCTTTTCATTCACTAGTTTAACTAGGGAGGATCTAAGGTCTGAGCTTCTAGCCTTCAAGCTTTCACTTTTACAAGACCTACGCTCTGTCGACCCAAAAGGCGTATCAGGCCAAAGATCACACCAACTCCCTCTATAGTAACTCTTCCATCTACCACCACACCCACTACCATCGTACCCACATCCACCATATCCACACCATCTACCTCACACCCTGACCCAACCCAAATGAACATCATTGACCTATCCGAGTATTTCCTTGATAGACTCCTAGCCGAACCCATACTCCCACCTCACCTCATTCAAGTATGCAATATCCTAGACCTCACCCCACCATTCATCCCTACCACCACTTGCCGTGATCAAGAATGCTCGCCTAAGCGTAAGCATGATGACACCGATGATTCAGATCATCATGAGGGGAGAAAAGGCAACGTACTTGTGAGCAATCCACTTCACAACCTCTCATTCCATATTCCTCAAGCTCTGAACCGTCCTCATCTTCTCAACCTCAACCTTCATCCTCCACCGCACCAAACGACTCACTAACCTTAACCATTTTTTACCCTTCTAAGCCCATTAACACTGAGCCAGGACATTATGTCCTCTCGAGAACTTCTATGGGCTCATCCATTATGGATGTAGACCAAGGATTGGAAGGAAGTCCTGACAATGCAACATCGCTATTACCATTGTCTTCAGGCCGTCAGAACGAGCTAATCTCTAATATGATGAAAATGGTAAGTCTCACTGACCCCGGTGTTATGTTACCCAATGCTACCATCCTCAATGATCCATAAGTTCCACAATCTGAAAGAGACACATATTCTTCTAAGTCCACTTCTATCCCAATTCCAGCAGATCAAATATCATCATCAAGGAAGAAAGTTTCAAAGAGAAAAGAAAGAGAACTCAAAAAGAAAGCTGCTGATCTGATATTGCTTGACTGGATAGAAGTTTCTGATTTTCACATAGTCAAAGATCTGATCAAAAGACGTCCAGGTGATTCCAAGATAGAAGACAAGTTTTAGACACCTTGGGAGAACGTCAAGATTATCGTGCCGTATCAAGAATATCTAAGACCAAAGATTTGGAGAAGTGAGAAAGGAATCAAGAAGATTGATAAGAGGTCTGGAACATTTGAAAGGAACCGACGCTTCCGATCACATATGGATGTTGAGAAATATGACCGTAGATTAGAATGATCCTTATGGACACCGTGAGCGACTAAAGAAACATTTTGAGTCTCTAATTATTGGGATCAACTCATTGGAAATCTATAGCTGCGGATTAGTGAAATATCCTGTGATCGGGTTTGACCGTCAAAATGGAGTTGTACAAAGAGCCTCTGAAGCTGATTTCTATCACGTTGTTCCGACAGATCTTATTCAGTTATACTACGAATACAGGAACGTGAGACTGAAAGATTTTCCTAAAAAAACAGAGAACTAGGCTTAAATGCACTCAAGAGATTAATGTTGAGACAAGTCAAATATTATTGTCTCTTTGATATGCAAATGGCCATTGAAAAAAATCTTCCGAAAGTGAACATGACTGCTCCGACGAATAGAGCTCTCTGGATTGAAAATTTTGAAGAAGGCTCCATCGCAACAGAACCAGAGATAGGACTCATCTACAGAGATTACAAAGGCATCAAGCGAATCCTACTCAAGGAAGAAATTCATAAATACTGTGATGGAATGCTTAGAATCATAGAAGACCATCTGGTAGAAGCTGCTCTGAAACTACAAAATTCTGAAGATCCAGATGACCCAATCCAGATTGCTCTTATTGGAGACTTTCACGAAGCCATAGGAGTTAGACTTGAATTCAGAAGGACTCTCAGACATTATGAAGTCATCCTAGGCTATCGGATGTCATTGTACAAGACTCACAAATAAATCATGCTTCATCGAAGATTGAACACAAAGGGCGAGAATGTTAGAATAATTATTTATTGTGTTCAATTTATTTGTAATTTGTTTAATGAGTCTTTGTAATTAATTTGTTTAGCTGAGAGAGAATTATGCCCATTTAATCTTGCTCTAATTAAGCCCACACGTCTAAAGATGCATTCCTAATTGTAATAGGGCTGGTCGAGCATCTCCCCTATAAATATAGGCTGAGATGGCTGAAATCAGCTCTAAGGCTCTACACATTCTGTTTCCACACATTATTCTCAGCAGAGCCAGTAGAATAGAAATTCTCTCTCAAGCTTATTCGTTTGAGTACTGTGTAATTGTTCTTCATGGATTCATCATTCTATATACACGGTATATGTTATTGGTGAAATTTATCTTCTACTGTTTTAATTCTTCCAATTATTCTTAGATTATTCAACTCCTGAAATCTGGGCTACATTCACACAAAGTGCCAAGCTCTGAAGGGCTGGATGAGGGTCAGTGGGAGCATGAGACGAAAAGCTCTGAACGGCTGCCTCCGTGTCATTGCTACCTCCATCCCTCTAGTTGCCTTGCCCATTTCTCCACTTGAGGTGCCTGTATCCCAACATTTAATGCTCCTTTCTACTTGCAGATTGGTTGTTCGGGAGTATACTACTTGACCCATTCGGGATATTGGCTTCCCGCCAAGGGGTGGGGACGAATGTCCCCCTGTAGATTGCCTTTGAATCATGGCTTCGTGCCAAAGGGTGGGGACAAGCGCCCCCTATAGATCGCTCAAGTCCCTGTAGGGTGGGGACGAGCGTCCCCCGTAGAAGCCGAACGTTGTGAAGCCCCCCTGGACCTTCGTACTTGGCTATCCATAGGATTGGGCCCTGGGGGCCCATAGGGGACGTTTCTTCCACGAGCTTGCCTTCGGTGTATCTTGCATTGTCTCCAGGGCCAAGTTACAAGGTTGCTTCTTGGGTACGTACATCGTCTGACAGAAGTACCTTGGAATGTGGCTGTCTGCCTTAAGTGGTTGGTGTTATGAGGCCGAGCGTCCCCCTTGGGGACGGACCTTGCCCCCACCTTGGGCTATCTCGCACATATCCGCCCCAAAGCGAATGGGCTTTTGGGGACATACGTCCTCTAAAGTAAGGGGAAGCATCTTCAGTAGCCCCGTACTTGGTGACGTTCGTACTGCATGCTCCCAAGGCCTGTTGGGGACGTACATCCTTTGAGAGTATTTGTCCTCAGATTGTTGGGCTTTGGAGACAGTTGTCCGGTGGGCCTTAGCAGTTAATGGGCTGGTCCTATTTGGGCCATTTACCCAACACAAGTCCCCCACTTCTGATGTTCCGAGCGTGCACGGGACATAAGGAAGTAGAGATTGGATCCGCCGTGCTGCTCCTATCAGTCAATCAGAACATGACCGTTGCTTGCTGTATTCTGGACCTCCGAACGTTTTGCATTATTCACTGGATCTCGCTTCCCGTTCGTCTATTTGACGGGCCATCAACCTAACACGTCCCCTAGTTCCTTGACCGTGTTCTCCCTTTGTTTTCGTTCGTCCACCTTCCCACCGTTCCACATAGCTTAAGCCTTGATGCCGTACCGCGCTAAGCCAATGTTCTTTAATCGAGAACATGTTTGTCCTCGTGCGGATGTTCGTCCACCTTCCCACTGTGCCGCACAGCTTAAGCCTTGAGGCCGTACCGCGCTAAGCTGATGTTCTTTAATGGAGAACATGTTTATCCTTTTAGGGACGTTCGTCCACCTTCCCACCGTGTTGCACAACTTAAGCCTTGAGGCCGTACCGTGCTACATCGATGTTCTTTAATGGAGAACAGGTTTATCCTTTTGGGGACGTTCATCCACCTTCCCACCGTGTCGCACAACTTAAGCCTTGAGGCCATACCGCGCTAAGCCGACATTCTTTAATGGAGAACAGGTTTATCCTTTTGGGGACGTTCGTCCACCTTCCCACCGTGCCGCACAACTTAAGCCTTGAGGTCGGACCGCACTAAGCCGATGTTCTTTAACGGAGAACAGGTTTATCCTTTGGGGGACGTTCGTCCACCTTCCCACCCTGCCTCATAGCTTAAGCCCTGAGGCCGTACCGCACTGGTTGATGTTCTTTGATGGAGAACAAGTTTATCCTTTTGGGGACGTTCATCCACCTTCCCACCATGCCGCACAGCTTAAGCCTTGAGGTCGTACCACGCTAAGCCGATGTTCTTTAATGGAGAACATGTTTATCCTTTTGGGGACGTTCGTCCACCTTCCCACCGTGCCGCACAACTTAAGACTTGGGGTCATACCATGCTAAGCCGATGTTCTTTAATGGAGAACATGTTTGTCCTCGTGGGGACGTTCGTCCACCTTCCCACCATGTCACACATCTTAAGCCTTGAGGCCGTACCGCGCTAAGCCGATGTTCTTTAATGGATAACAGGTTTAAGCCGATTTTTTTAGTCATTTGGCCCGTTTGTCCCCTCGGGCCGTTTATAAGTGGGCGGTAGTCAGCATCCTTGACCTCTGTCTCCCGCCGATCGTCCCTCCGTTATGTGTGTGGCTTCTTGTGCATCTGCATCTGGTTCTGGGGACTTGGTTCCCTCATGAACTCCCCAAGGTAGCCCCTTCGGATGAGTTCTTTGATGGCCATCTTCAGGTTATTGCACTGGTCCGTGTTGTGTCCTTCCTTGCGGTGGTAATCGCAATAGGCATCGAGGTTTTTTCCCAGTGGTCGTTTGGTGATCCGCGGCTCCTCGAGTATCCCCTTATCGTTGATGGCCTCGAAGATTTGGCCCACTGGGAAAGCTAGGGGGTATATCCCGGGTCCTCTCGCCGTACGTCACCCGACTGGCCCTGGTTCTACCAAGGTGGGTAACCTCCTCTCACCTTCTTCTTCTTTATCATGGGGGCCTCTGCCGGTCCCGACCCCAGATGATTTGTTGTCTTGCGGGTCGCGGGTGCAGGCACCCCATCTCTCTGAGCAATCTCCTCCTCGATCGCCGCATATTTATGCTCCCTGGCTAGCACCTCGGCATATGTTGTGCCTGGATTTTTCTTCAGGTCCCGGTAAAGCTTCCTGGTCTGTAGGGCACCGTTGAATAGAATGATCGCTGTGTCTTCTGTCATATTTCCAACCTTCAGGGTTTCATCCCTCCATCTGGTCAAAAACTGGTTGATGGATTCTTCCAGCCCCTGCTTTACACTGGTCAGGTAGCTAAAGTGTCATTTTGAGATGGCACTAGAAACAAACTGTGCTAAGAATAAGGAGGACAACTCGGCAAAACTTCCGATCGATCCCGGTGGTAGTTGACTGAACCACTCCTGAGCAGATCCTCGCAGTGTGCTAAAAAACAATCTGCATATGGCTTCCTCTGAAGCCCCAAGGAGCATGAGTCCCCCCGGTAGCTCATCAGGTGTGCATTAGGACCCCCTGCTCCATTGTAGATCAACCCGACCGGGGGCCTGCAATCTCTCTGGATTTCTACCTCCATGATTTCCCTTGTAAAAGGAGATGTGATCCCCACACGAGGTGGTGGGGGCATCTTGTTCTGTTGACGAGTGAGTTCGTCAACTTGCCTCCGTAAGGCGGCGAGAGCCTCATCTTGGGTTGTTCGAGGGTGTCACCAGATCGACCCTCTCCGGGATCCTCCCTATTCATGGCGTGGTTGCTCCTTGGCGTCTCCTGATGAAGCGGTCCCCATCTCTCTCTTCGTACTGGAAACGATGATCCAACGGATTTACTACCGGGGTTCGTTCCCTGAAACGCGTCTCGTTGCTGGGAGTGCACGGGGTTTGTTGAGAAGAAGCATGATGTCGGTATCTGGGTGTATGTGACCTTCTGTGACCCCTATGCCCCATCCATGAATAGACTGAGGCTCTGGTTGATTCCGTATCCTCGGTTTCATCCAGAGTATGCATCGTGCGAACTGGCAAAGGGGTTGAGTATTCGGTATGCCCATCATACATGGAGTATCCCTCATCATGCGCGTCAGCCATCTGGCGCATAGCATCCGCCATTTGCCTCATGAGTCTGGGGTCTCTTCTTGCAGCTTCAGGGATTAGGTGAGTGAGATCCCTGTCATACCACTCACTTTGAGTACCGCTGGTGCGGCTCTCCGTTGCCCAGGTTCTGGAGGACCTGCTGCCCCCTGTCCCCTCGAAGAACAAGGGGTGCGTTCAGATGTGGTTCTGACCATGTTGACGTGTGTAAACTTTGCTTAAATCAGTGTTTTTGCTTTGGAAACTTTTTGTAAACGGTTCCCATAGACGGTGCAATGTTGAGTTTAAGTCCTGAATGACCCGAAGGCCCAACACCAACATTGGATCTAGTGTTTAAATGAAGCAGTAAAGTGTATAAAAGAAATATAAAAACTAATTGATGAACTCAAACAACTCTGCTTGTATTAACACAGTAATAACACTTACAAGAGAAACAGTCGAACGACAGTTATGACTTAGCAGCTAATACAAGAGATAGAATGACTAGAGAGCTAATGAGTAAAACAAAATCCAACCCCTAACACAGCAATAAACGCTGCTATTTATACTGGATGAGGGGCGGTGGGAGCATGAGGTGGCAAGCTCTGAAGGGCTGGATGAGGGTCGGTGGGAGCATGAGGTGGCAAGCTCTGAACGGCTGCTTCCCTGTCATTGCTACCTCCATCCCTCTAGTTGCCTTGCCCATGTCTCCACTTGAGGTGCCCGTATCCCAACATTTAATGCTCCTTGCCACTTGCAGATTGCCCGTTCGGGAGTATACTACTTGACCCGCTCGGGATATTGGCTTCCCGCCAAGGGGTGGGGACGAACGCCCCCCTATAGATTGCCTTGTGTTATGGCTTCGTGCCAAAGGGTGGGGACGAGCTTCCCACTGTAGATCGCTCAAGTCTCTGTAGGGTGGGGACGAGCGTCCCCTGTAGAAGCCGAACATCGTGAAGCCCCCTGGACCTTCGTACCCGGCTATCCATAGGATTGGGCCCTGGGGGCCCATAGGGGACGTTCCTTCCACGAGCTTGCCTTCGGTGTATCTTGCATTGTCTCCAGGGCCAAGTTACAAGGTTGCTTCTTGGGTACGTACATCGTCTGGCAGAAGTACCTTGGAATGTGGCTGTCTGCCTTAAGTGGTTGGTGTTAGGAGGCCGAGCGTCCCCCTTGGGGACGGACCTTGCCCCCACCTTGGGCTATCTCGCACATATCCGCCCCAAACCGAATGGGCTTTTGGGGATGTACGTCCTCTCAAGTATGGGGAAGCATCTTCAATTGCCCCGTACTTAGCGACGTTCGTACTGCGTGCTCCCAAGGCCTGTTGGGGACGTACGTCCTCTGAGAGTATCTGTCCTCAGATTGTTGGGCTTTGGAGATGGTTGTCCGGTGGGCCTTAGCGGTTAATGGGCCGGTCCTATTTGGGCCATTTACCCAATATCGGGTTATATTTTTTATAACACGAGTTACATCACAAAATAAACTCATGCTAATGCAACAAAAAAATATTTTTTTTTTTTGCAAAACTATGTTTTTTCGGCAAAGAAAATGAATTTTCTTAAAAACGTTTTTTATGGTCTCAATATTAATAATAAAATATATTCACTATTTAAGTAAATTAATTTAGCAGTTAGACTCTCTGTTTTCATTGTTTACATTTGATAATGTATGAAGTTACATCATCTTATGCGCAAGTTACATCTTTTTATGCGTGAGTTGCATCTTCCTATGTGTGAATTACATTTGTACTTGTTTCAATAAGTTATATTTTGCATACACCTAAGTTATATTTTCTTCAACCACGATTCACATTTTTCATAACACGAGTTATATCACAACTAGACCCTTGCTATATATATTGAAACAAAACTATATTTTTTGCAAAAAAAAACTCATTTTTTGGCAAAAAAATTAAAAAATGGTTTTTTTAAAAATACTTTTTATGGACTTAATATTAAAAACAAAACATGTTCACTATTTCGTAATGTAATTGAGCAATTAGACTCCTAATTTTCATTGTTTACATTGAAATCGATGTTTTTATTTGTAATACACCGTATTGAACAAGTTACATTTCAGTTTGTCTGCAGTTACATTCCTATCAACGTGACTTACATTTTTTTACACGCGAGTTACATCACTCTACTACTGAGACAATGAATAATTCAAAAAAGTTATCGTTCACAAATGAACAATAACACGCTAATTTTCAGCCTATGGGAGCACCATGCTCACCGAGAACTCTCCCACGATATACCAACCGCTTCTAGGGACCTCACATAATGTATACGGATGAAAATCAAGTTGAAGTCTATTAAGACACGTGGTGAATGCCATGTAATTTTATGAAGTATAATAACTCAACCAAAATGATGCGGGAAAGTCATGTAAGCCTTTTTAATGGAGGTTAACGGTGAAAGACAAAAATAGATATGTTGCAAATTGCAAGGGTGAATAAAAAACAAATGATGTGCGAGGACTTAAAACTAAAACAAAACTCTATTTATAGGGACTAAATGCATATTTTAGTCTATTAAAAATAACATATCCAAACCTAAGTCTCATCTCATTGTAGTTTTGAGCTTTATGATTGTAATGTTTCTTGTCATCTTCATTAATAATTATTCCGTATTAGGTTATTTGTTTCAAAAAAAAACATATCCAAACCTAAGAACATATTGAATCAAACCTGCCTTAAAATTTTGCCGATTTTCCTTTTTGCCAATTTTTCTTGAGTGGTTTCAATTAATTGTCTCATCTCTTCTATGCACAAACTTTAACAACATATTTTTTACTTTATTAATTCCGTACTTGTCAAATTTGATCGGGACAAAGAGATTATAATTTTATATAGTACTCCCTCCGATCCTTAAATAATTTTACACTTTCCTTTTTGGGTCTGTTGGGATATTGACCTAGAGGCCCAATACCCAGATCGGGAAGGCCCAAGGTATCCGGCCCAAGTAACAGGCCCATCACTCTATGATGAAAAGGTCCAGTTAGGAGACATACCGAACGGGGTTCGGCCCAAATAAAGGTTGGCCCAATAAAAAGACATACCGAACGAGGTTCGGGCTATATATCATACTTGGGCCAATTTGACAGCATCTTCAGTACAGCCCAACATCCCGTTCGAGCAACGGCCAACCAGCAAGTGGCCAGGTGCAGTTAATGCCAGACTATAACATCAGCAAGTGGAAGCATGGATGACTAAGTCGGTGGAACAACGGCCAATCAGCAAGAGGCAGCCCATGCTCTCCATTAGTATAAATAGAAGGTTTCAAGTCATTGTAAGGGTTAGATTTTCGATACTCAAGCTCTAGAATAGCATCATTTGCTCTTATTTCTTGTACTAAAGCATAGTTTCCGACTTACCGATCGGGAAATCCCTTGTAATCAGATTGGTTAGTTAATACAAGTGAGCTTTCGAGTTTTAGTTAGTGCAGATCTTATATTTTCTTTTACGCTTTGATTCTGGGCCATTCCTGATATATCCAAAGTTCGTGTTGGGCTTTCGGATCTACGGGACTTACCCTCAACAGGGTCGTTCCATATTAAACTTTACACTTCCCTATTTGCCTTATTTGGCAAACAAATCTACACCAAATAGTGCAAAACAATGTCAAACAGTGCTAAACAGTGTACTCTACAGTAATGTCAAATTTATTTCCTTATTAATATGTGTGAAGTCAAAGTGTAAATTTTCGAAGAGAGTAATAATTCTTTTAAGGATTTATTACCCTAAATGGGACTAAATTATTACTCAAATTCCTGAATAGGATCATACATAATTTTTACCATAAAATAGGACCTAATGACAAATTTACCCTTTTTCCCTAACCCTGCGCATCTTTTTCTCCCCCATCCCATGCGCACCTTTTTCTTCCTCTCCCCCTGCGCACCTTTTTCTTCCCCTCCCCACACATCTTCTTCTCCTTCTCTGTAGATCTCTTCTTCCCCTTCGCACAACAACAACCATACCTAGAAGCACAGTCATCGCCATAGCTGATGCGAAGTCCGTTGCGGTCCGTCACCGTCGCTGATTCGAAGTCCGCCGCGGTCCGCCGCCGCCGCCGAAAGTCTTCTTCTCTAGTTTGTCTAAAGGTGGAGGTCATATGAAGCCAAAGGCTGCAAAGGATGTTTGTCTCTACTGCAAAGAAAAGGGACATTGGAAGAGAGATTGTGAGCTGTATAAGGCTAATCTAGCCAAGGCACCAGGTGCTTCAAGCTCAGGTAATTTTATCATTAAATAAATATGTCTATAACTAACTCTCATTGTTAAAGTATTAGATACAACTTATAGCTTACACATTTGTAAAAATGTGCAGAAGCCTAAGAAGCAGTGTAGCAGTTGGACTGGGTAAAATTGACCTACGCGTGAAGGCTGGAGCAAAAGTTGCTGCTGAATGTGATAGGATCTTATAGTTTAGATTTGCCCGGTGGTTTTAGATTAGAATTAAATAATTGTTATTTTATTCCTTCTATTACCAAGAAGATTATTTCCATTCATATGTTAGACATTAAAAGATTTCTATTTCCATTTTGCTAATAATAATTGTTATTTTCATAAAATGGTGTTGTTGTGGAAATGCTTTTCTTATGAATGGTTAATTATCAATCGACATATTAGATATTAAATGAATAAAATAAAAGGATCTCGATTAAGTAATCAGAAAAATTACTACCTATCTATGACATTGCAAACTTTGTCAAATTAATGAAACAAGAATAACAACGCTAAATAAATTAGATTATTTAACACCTTTTGACTTTGAGTCATATGGAACTTGTGAATCTTGTCTTTCAAGTAAATTGACTAATAAACCTTTTCTAGGAAAAAGGATAGCAAGCCAAAGAGTACTTAAGTAAAGTTTCTGATTTATTTAAAAGATCGAAGAATTCGATCATAATGAACTCCTCCAGAACACCTCAGAAGTGTGACGTTCTGCAAGGAGAAATAGGGCCTTGTTAGACATGGCTAGATCTATGATGAATTCATTTTCTCTTCCAAACATTCTTTTTAGGGTACACACTATAAATCTCAATATGCATTCTGAATGGTTTGATTAGTGCAAAACGTACTATATGAGTTGTGGTATAATAAAAGACATTTTCTTCACATATTAAATATGGGTTGCCCTACATATGTAAAGAAATGTGCACTAATAAAATTGAAAGATGAAGTAACATAGAGAATGAAGATTTGTTAGATGGTCTGACGAAGGATTCAAAGGGAGAATTAAGTCGAAGAATGTCTCTAGGAGTATATCCTTCAGCTAGTGGGAGTAATATAGGAAGCGCTTCGCACCAGCAGGTGATTCTTATGAAGAAAGTAATGGCATGGTTGTCATTCCTTCTGCACCTAACTCTCCCTCTCTGAGTAAAGCACCAGAAACTCTCTGAACATTGGGATAGTCCAATGAAAGAGAACCTCTTCACTATCAGAATGAACAGCCTGAACAAAACGCAAAACATTCAACTTTGTGGGTCTACTAGGATTCGTCATGAACTAACTAGGTTTGGCTTCCTCATGGAGGATCATGATGATGTTAAGATTCCTGATACGGATGAACCTGAGACCCACATAGAAGCAATATTAGATGTTGATTCATAGAGGTGGCGAGAAGCCATAAAATCTAAAATGGACTCGAAGTGTATCAATCAAGTATGGAACTTGGTTGACTTGCCTGTTGGGGTTGGACCCATTGGATGCAAATGATTTTCAAGAAGAAAATTAATGTCGAAGGCAAGGTGCAAACATACAAAGCTAGGCTAGTGGCTAAAGGTTATAGTCAAAGAGAAGGAATTGACTATAGTGATACCTATTCGCCAGTTGCAAAACTCAAGACCATTCGGATTTTGTTTGTGACAGCTACATACTATGATTATGAGATTTGACAAATGGATATCAAAACCCATTTCCTTAATGGAAACCTCAAGGAGGAGGTGTACATGGTACAACCTGAAGGCTTTTGCATCCATGTAAAATTCTAAATCATTATGTTAATTAGAGAAATCTATTTACGGGCTAAAACGAGCCTCTAGGAGTTGAAATATTAATTTTGATGAAATAGTCAAATCAATTGACCTCATCAAATGAAATGAGGATGCTTGCGTGTTTAGAGTGCGCAACAAGGATAGCGTGGTCTTTGTAATGATATATGTTGATCATAGAGAATGATATCCCCTCATTGAAGTCCGTGAAAGGATGGTCACCCAAAATCTTCATGAACATCTTTTTGTCTATGGTAGACAGAAAGGACCAGTAGAATTTAATTATTCTAGCACTAGTTTCATGTATGATAAGAAAGACTACGAGTCACAGTCAATATATGTTTTTAGTCTCAATGTAATAGTAGTGCTGAAAGAGTTACAAGTTAGAAACTACTATAAATTCGACAACTAGAGCCTAGTAAATTGTTGCATTTGATACAACACAGGTAAACGTTTAGATATGTTAGTTCCTTAAAGACACAGGGGTAGTTCCTAGCGACAGTTATCCAATAATTGTTATTGTGATTGTACCTGGTGCATTTGAACAAGCTAAGGAACCAAGATGCGAAGTAAGGAACTAGAAAATACCAGTATGCTATCATGTTTTGATAACAAATAGCAAGATGAGAAGTTGCAATAGAATGCCTTCCCGTAGAAGACAATTTGGCTCACCCATTCACCAAACCTTTGAGATGCGAGAAACATACTAGACTTTTAAGAGACTAGGTGTTAGACGCATCGGTGATTGGCACTAGGCCAAGTGGGAGATTGTTAGTATATATGTCCTAGCGACAATCACTTTTTAGAGATATATGTACTTGATCACATTCAGTTTTATATATTTGATATATACGGTATTACACATTGACGATTAAGTATTTCAATTGTCAATATCTTATTCATAATTGTGTTCCCTTGGACTTATGTTGTCAATAAGTAAGTGGGAGCTTATATGATATAACATAAGGTCCTAAAATAGCCCCAATCAATGATCATCAAGAATGGGATATTGATGATATGCGATAAGATTGGTATGTGGACTGCATCATACTTTTAGAAAGTATAGTTGATCTCACGACTATGAGTTCCTGTAATTCATGATGGTCACATAGATATTTTAGAGAATATTGGCATACCCACCGAGAAACCATTTGATGAGTTCTATTCATGTGTCTATGGGATTATCGGCGTATAGAGTAGTGTAATAGTCCTCCGACTTGAGGTCAATACGTACTACATGTGCGGAGTGATGTACTTTGACCATGACCAACGCTTGCACTCCAATCGGGGTAGATACGGCATGTGTTGGGTGCATCACGAAGCACATGGAGTAGTAGTTGAGCCAAGAAAGGATTCATTCCTCATAATAGATTAAGAGAGAACATTCTACTTCTCATATCTAGATGGATCATAAAGTCATTGGCCAATGCAAAGATATATTCGTTTTGGATATCGAATATGATCGTTATGGATCATCTAGAAAGATTGAGAGACAGAGACTGAGTTATTGGGATAGACACAATATCATGTTCTAGACTTAGTTGAATGTTCGTTGAATGAAAGGACCGTATCACTATGAGCTCTATATTACAGGGAGTTTGAATAGTCCTCGCAAACGTCCTCATATATTAAGTTTGTCTGGTAAATCGTCTAGGGATTCTACTAAGACCTTGATTTGATTAGTGCTTAATATATAAGGCCCTATGGGTCACACAACAAGTGATTATACCTTCCGATAGAATTGTTAGAAGGAATTAAATATTAATTAGATTAAATAATATTTAATTCGTAATACTGAAAATGGATTAAATATTAGTTAGATTAACTATATTTAATTCGTGATGTTGAAGAAGAGTTCTATTTGATAGATTTAATTAAGTGTAATAAATTAGATTTATTATACTTACTTAAGATGTATTTTTAATTAATTAAAGTTGTTACTTTTCTTTATAATTTAGAATTGAAAGAAAAGAGAAAATAAAATAAATAATAATAGAGTAAAGTGGCGTAGGTGAAGCCAACTTTTACTCATATTATTAGATTATTTTATTTTATTTAATTAACTAATGTAAATCATTAATAAGGAGTATTGGTCCTAGTAGGACTAGAACTCATTAATGAGAAAGACTTTCATTGTGATTGGGAAACTAGTTTAGAACTAGTATAAATACATCCTCCTCCTTCATAATTTAGATATCGGTTTTCAGATTCAGCATTACCAGTTTATTTCCCTGCGAAGAGATTTCCTAGCCTTTCTCTTAGGGAGATCTAACCGTTCTTTCGGAAAGGAGAAATCACGTGGATACCAAAGGTCAAGGATTATCACCGCTAGGCTGGAAGATCTGTAAGTTCTAACTCAGATCTGTTATTATTATCATATTCGTTATTTTGTCATAATCAGGGAAGATCTGTTTGGGAAAATTTTAAACTTCCGTTGGCGTACTTTCGAGGTACGTTACATCAATTTCCTAACAGTGGTATCAGAGACAAACTGATTTTAATGACATTATACGAATTTAGTATTATAGTATTTTAGTTTTGATTTTGGAAATCAATCTTTGGGATCTAATTTTTAAAATTAAGATCTAGAATTAAAAACAATCTCTGTTTACTTCAATGTTTTTGTTTATCATCATCGTTGTTCATCATGATCTGGATGATCTCGTCGCCGCTACGAACGACTGAGCTGGAAGATCTATCTATCTACCTCTTGGCAATCAACGACGATGGCTCTACAAAACAACGATGAACCCGCTATGAAACTGATCTTTTTTTTCCTTCGATCGATCTGCGGTTTTGGAAGCCCGACGATCTGTGATTTCATTGTGCCGCTGCCCTGTTTTGTTATCTTTTTCGTTTTTTACGCTTGGAGTTTTTTGAGTTGCGTACCAGATTTAAACATGTGCGTCTGGAATACGACTTAGGGTAATTTTTTTTTCTTTTGGTCCGCTAGTTTGATTTTCTTGTTTGGACAGTTTCTGCAAATTAATCAAAACTGGGATCAATTTGAAACTTGTAGAAATCCTTTTTAATTATTAAATAGGAAAGCGGCGGCTTGTGGTCTTAATAAATTTATTGAAATGACAGAATAATAATGATTGAACAATGCTCCGTAGCATTTTTATCAAATTAAATAACTTGGAGTTTTTTTTTTATATGGATTTAGCCAATTGTTATTATTTCTAAGCATGCTTTTACTTTATATGTTTGACGATTGTATTATATTATTAATTAGATTTATATTGCATGCCTTAATTTTATAAGTTTGAGTTAGATCTCATTAACATATTATTTGATAATATGTTGTTAGCATCTTGATTAATAATTTAATACCCCGCTAAACGTTCCCCATAACTAAAATTTAAGTCTTATTTAGGATAACGACATCACCCATCATAATTAAATTAGTAGAAATATTTTTTCGTTGAAGAATATTTCACCCAAGTGTTTATTCCATTCGACAAAATATAGAACTAATTTATAGATACATATGTTTGTGATCGTGTGATGGTTTTGACTTACTTAAATTAGCTCGAGTCGCCCAAGCGTCAGTGTTAATTTAAGGATGTCGATCAATTTAAAAATTGATCAACCAAAAGTTGCTTGGACGCAATTGGTCTAGGGACCTACCCATTATATTATTGCAGTGATCAGCCCAAGCTGGGACTGTAATAGTATGAATGAGGATTTTGGCCACTATGATTGTAAAACATTCCGTGTTCTTTTTATTGGGGTCAAAGAGCATGCAAAATAGTGGGAGCTAAATAATTAAAAGTCCATATTATTTAGTTAACTAGATGTGATCATAGGAATTAATATATGATTTTAATTCCGTTCTATTTGAACTTCTTTAGGCTTTTAGGAATGTCGAATTTATCATTGAGAAGTATCTTGGATACATGCAAGCTTACTGGACCAAACTTTCTGGACTGGGAAAGAAATGTGCGTTTAGTTCTTAGACAAGAAAATATTGAGTATGTGTTAGACACGCCGGTACCCAAGATTCCTGATGCTAACTCTCCCGAGTTTGCCACGTTTGACCTGACTGCTCGAGAGAAACACGTTACTGATGCTAAAACTGTGCAATGTGTTATGTTGGCTGCAATGTCTATGGAGTTGCAAAGGCAACACGATAGGATGAGCGCCTTCGAGATTCTTGAACACTTGAAAAGTCTGTTTGATTCAGAGAGTCAGACTCTAGAGTATGAACTTCTGACAGACATTTTCAAGTGTAGGTTTCAAGAGGGTGGCAACGTGTCTGAGCACGTCCTCAAAATGATTGGCTTAATTGAAAGAGTTGCTACCACCGGAATTAAGTTTGAGGATCGTGTCTCAGCTGCTATCATCCTATATTCGCTTCCGAGTTCATTTACTAACTTCATTGTGAATTATAATTTGAACAAAACGAAAGCGACCATGCCTGAACTCCATAACATGCTCAAGTCTTATGAAGCCTCAACCTCTAAAGGAAAGACTGTTCTTATGGTAAGCTCTAATGCTAAGTCTCGTTCTAAGAACAAGAATAAGCAAAAGAAGAAAGGTAAGGTTGGACCTACTCCTACAGCTCTGAAGCCTAAAGGTGGAGGTCATATGAAGCCAAAGGCTGCAAAGGATGTTTGTCTCTACTGCAAAGAAAAGGGACATTGGAAGAGAGATTGTGAGCTGTATAAGGCTAATCTAGCCAAGGCACCAGGTGCTTCAAGCTCAGGTAATTTTATCATTAAATAAATATGTCTATAACTAACTCTCATTGTTAAAGTATTAGATACAACTTATAGCTTACACATTTGTAAAAATGTGCAGAAGCCTAAGAAGCAGTGTAGCAGTTGGACTGGGTAAAATTGACCTACGCGTGAAGGCTGGAGCAAAAGTTGCTGCTGAATGTGATAGGATCTTATAGTTTAGATTTGCCCGGTGGTTTTAGATTAGAATTAAATAATTGTTATTTTATTCCTTCTATTACCAAGAAGATTATTTCCATTCATATGTTAGACATTAAAAGATTTCTATTTCCATTTTGCTAATAATAATTGTTATTTTCATAAAATGGTGTTGTTGTGGAAATGCTTTTCTTATGAATGGTTAATTATCAATCGACATATTAGATATTAAATGAATAAAATAAAAGGATCTCGATTAAGTAATCAGAAAAATTACTACCTATCTATGACATTGCAAACTTTGTCAAATTAATGAAACAAGAATAACAACGCTAAATAAATTAGATTATTTAACACCTTTTGACTTTGAGTCATATGGAACTTGTGAATCTTGTCTTTCAAGTAAATTGACTAATAAACCTTTTCTAGGAAAAAGGATAGCAAGCCAAAGAGTACTTAAGTAAAGTTTCTGATTTATTTAAAAGATCGAAGAATTCGATCATAATGAACTCCTCCAGAACACCTCAGAAGTGTGACGTTCTGCAAGGAGAAATAGGGCCTTGTTAGACATGGCTAGATCTATGATGAATTCATTTTCTCTTCCAAACATTCTTTTTAGGGTACACACTATAAATCTCAATATGCATTCTGAATGGTTTGATTAGTGCAAAACGTACTATATGAGTTGTGGTATAATAAAAGACATTTTCTTCACATATTAAATATGGGTTGCCCTACATATGTAAAGAAATGTGCACTAATAAAATTGAAAGATGAAGTAACATAGAGAATGAAGATTTGTTAGATGGTCTGACGAAGGATTCAAAGGGAGAATTAAGTCGAAGAATGTCTCTAGGAGTATATCCTTCAGCTAGTGGGAGTAATATAGGAAGCGCTTCGCACCAGCAGGTGATTCTTATGAAGAAAGTAATGGCATGGTTGTCATTCCTTCTGCACCTAACTCTCCCTCTCTGAGTAAAGCACCAGAAACTCTCTGAACATTGGGATAGTCCAATGAAAGAGAACCTCTTCACTATCAGAATGAACAGCCTGAACAAAACGCAAAACATTCAACTTTGTGGGTCTACTAGGATTCGTCATGAACTAACTAGGTTTGGCTTCCTCATGGAGGATCATGATGATGTTAAGATTCCTGATACGGATGAACCTGAGACCCACATAGAAGCAATATTAGATGTTGATTCATAGAGGTGGCGAGAAGCCATAAAATCTAAAATGGACTCGAAGTGTATCAATCAAGTATGGAACTTGGTTGACTTGCCTGTTGGGGTTGGACCCATTGGATGCAAATGATTTTCAAGAAGAAAATTAATGTCGAAGGCAAGGTGCAAACATACAAAGCTAGGCTAGTGGCTAAAGGTTATAGTCAAAGAGAAGGAATTGACTATAGTGATACCTATTCGCCAGTTGCAAAACTCAAGACCATTCGGATTTTGTTTGTGACAGCTACATACTATGATTATGAGATTTGACAAATGGATATCAAAACCCATTTCCTTAATGGAAACCTCAAGGAGGAGGTGTACATGGTACAACCTGAAGGCTTTTGCATCCATGTAAAATTCTAAATCATTATGTTAATTAGAGAAATCTATTTACGGGCTAAAACGAGCCTCTAGGAGTTGAAATATTAATTTTGATGAAATAGTCAAATCAATTGACCTCATCAAATGAAATGAGGATGCTTGCGTGTTTAGAGTGCGCAACAAGGATAGCGTGGTCTTTGTAATGATATATGTTGATCATAGAGAATGATATCCCCTCATTGAAGTCCGTGAAAGGATGGTCACCCAAAATCTTCATGAACATCTTTTTGTCTATGGTAGACAGAAAGGACCAGTAGAATTTAATTATTCTAGCACTAGTTTCATGTATGATAAGAAAGACTACGAGTCACAGTCAATATATGTTTTTAGTCTCAATGTAATAGTAGTGCTGAAAGAGTTACAAGTTAGAAACTACTATAAATTCGACAACTAGAGCCTAGTAAATTGTTGCATTTGATACAACACAGGTAAACGTTTAGATATGTTAGTTCCTTAAAGACACAGGGGTAGTTCCTAGCGACAGTTATCCAATAATTGTTATTGTGATTGTACCTGGTGCATTTGAACAAGCTAAGGAACCAAGATGCGAAGTAAGGAACTAGAAAATACCAGTATGCTATCATGTTTTGATAACAAATAGCAAGATGAGAAGTTGCAATAGAATGCCTTCCCGTAGAAGACAATTTGGCTCACCCATTCACCAAACCTTTGAGATGCGAGAAACATACTAGACTTTTAAGAGACTAGGTGTTAGACGCATCGGTGATTGGCACTAGGCCAAGTGGGAGATTGTTAGTATATATGTCCTAGCGACAATCACTTTTTAGAGATATATGTACTTGATCACATTCAGTTTTATATATTTGATATATACGGTATTACACATTGACGATTAAGTATTTCAATTGTCAATATCTTATTCATAATTGTGTTCCCTTGGACTTATGTTGTCAATAAGTAAGTGGGAGCTTATATGATATAACATAAGGTCCTAAAATAGCCCCAATCAATGATCATCAAGAATGGGATATTGATGATATGCGATAAGATTGGTATGTGGACTGCATCATACTTTTAGAAAGTATAGTTGATCTCACGACTATGAGTTCCTGTAATTCATGATGGTCACATAGATATTTTAGAGAATATTGGCATACCCACCGAGAAACCATTTGATGAGTTCTATTCATGTGTCTATGGGATTATCGGCGTATAGAGTAGTGTAATAGTCCTCCGACTTGAGGTCAATACGTACTACATGTGCGGAGTGATGTACTTTGACCATGACCAACGCTTGCACTCCAATCGGGGTAGATACGGCATGTGTTGGGTGCATCACGAAGCACATGGAGTAGTAGTTGAGCCAAGAAAGGATTCATTCCTCATAATAGATTAAGAGAGAACATTCTACTTCTCATATCTAGATGGATCATAAAGTCATTGGCCAATGCAAAGATATATTCGTTTTGGATATCGAATATGATCGTTATGGATCATCTAGAAAGATTGAGAGACAGAGACTGAGTTATTGGGATAGACACAATATCATGTTCTAGACTTAGTTGAATGTTCGTTGAATGAAAGGACCGTATCACTATGAGCTCTATATTACAGGGAGTTTGAATAGTCCTCGCAAACGTCCTCATATATTAAGTTTGTCTGGTAAATCGTCTAGGGATTCTACTAAGACCTTGATTTGATTAGTGCTTAATATATAAGGCCCTATGGGTCACACAACAAGTGATTATACCTTCCGATAGAATTGTTAGAAGGAATTAAATATTAATTAGATTAAATAATATTTAATTCGTAATACTGAAAATGGATTAAATATTAGTTAGATTAACTATATTTAATTCGTGATGTTGAAGAAGAGTTCTATTTGATAGATTTAATTAAGTGTAATAAATTAGATTTATTATACTTACTTAAGATGTATTTTTAATTAATTAAAGTTGTTACTTTTCTTTATAATTTAGAATTGAAAGAAAAGAGAAAATAAAATAAATAATAATAGAGTAAAGTGGCGTAGGTGAAGCCAACTTTTACTCATATTATTAGATTATTTTATTTTATTTAATTAACTAATGTAAATCATTAATAAGGAGTATTGGTCCTAGTAGGACTAGAACTCATTAATGAGAAAGACTTTCATTGTGATTGGGAAACTAGTTTAGAACTAGTATAAATACATCCTCCTCCTTCATAATTTAGATATCGGTTTTCAGATTCAGCATTACCAGTTTATTTCCCTGCGAAGAGATTTCCTAGCCTTTCTCTTAGGGAGATCTAACCGTTCTTTCGGAAAGGAGAAATCACGTGGATACCAAAGGTCAAGGATTATCACCGCTAGGCTGGAAGATCTGTAAGTTCTAACTCAGATCTGTTATTATTATCATATTCGTTATTTTGTCATAATCATGGAAGATCTGTTTGGGAAAATTTTAAACTTCCGTTGGCGTACTTTCGAGGTACGTTACATCAATTTCCTAACACTTATTCTACAGGAAAAAATTGTATTTTTCTCTTCCCCTTTTGTTTTTGTCGCATGTTCGATGCTTGGCCGATTTCTGCTAAAATTGCCATTTTTTTTTCTGAAAATGCCATCAAAATGGCATTCTTACTCTTCAAAAATTTTTGTAATTCTCTTTAAAATGGCATTCTCGAATCACTTTGACATTATGAAAAAATGTTGACAACAGTGGCGGCAGTGGCCAGAGATGAAGCGGCGGAGGATGGATCTACACCAGCGGAGGCCGGATCTGCAACGCCGGCGGCCGGATTTGAGAAGTCAAAGACGGGAGGCGGCCAGATCTATGGCTCCGATGACCAGATCCGCATCTGCAACGGCGGCCGGCGATCGGCGGAGGCCGGCAAGCGGCGACGGCAGGCAAGCAGCGGTCCGACATTGGGTCTCTGGTTACCAAGCTTCAAGGATATATTTGTCCAAATACAAATAATAACTCATATTTAGGGAATTTTTATACTTTAGTCCTATTTTAGCAATTAATGATTGATTTACTCCCATTTGGGTAAATACCTCTTCTTTTAATCCGTTTTAAATGCCACCCATGACCGGACGCGTATACTGTACAGCCGGCTGTACAGTGATCACTGTACAGCCGGTGGCAAAATTGTATTTTTTGTGAAAATCGCGGATTCTCCTAAATGAGCATTTATGCAACTTTGATGAGCATCAATCCCGTTCTTTTGAGTATTAGGAGCCTAACGGTGAGAATCAGTGATCTCTACTTCAAACCTTATATATCACTTTTGGTTTATTATTTTTTCGTTTAGTACGATACATTTGAAATGTTCAACATTTTAAAATGAGCATACATAACTTACAAGTTAGTATCAAATAACTAATTAAAAGGTTCATTTATGTGTGCTCATTCTTTTTGGGCGTTATACTCATTTGAGTTTAACATAAAACTCATTTCATTTAAAATGAGTACTAAGCAAATATCAAATGAGTATACATAAATTACAAAACGAGCAATCATAAAACTCATTCGAAATGTCTATTATGCTCATAATTTCATTTTGTATAAAAAAACGTGGTAGCCCATGTAGCAGGCCAGTTATTAGCGGAGATCGAAAAATAGAGTGTGAAGAATAGGAATCGCTCGCAGGGGTAGAGCCGTCTCTGCGTCGGCTAAGAATCTCAGTCGTGACTCGTGAGTTGCACTTGGAAGCTTGGCTATCAGCGATCTGCCTTCGTGAGTTGCACCAAACTTTCGATCTGCCGTCCTTCATCGTCTTCGTTGGTGAGTTGTAGGGCTGAATCACAAGTTACAGGGTTGAATCACGGAGGTTTAATTACAAAAAAAACTCAGTTGTACGGTGAGCACCGTACAACCGGCCCGTACGATGTATTTTACCACCCATGACCATGCTTTGAAACGAGCAAGCCAACCCTAATTCTTGGAGAAGATCAAGTGCGCGCCGCTCCGAGCTACGTTAAAATCTCAACCCGCCTGCGCGTATCCCTCGTCGTATCTCCGGTCAAGGTTTGCCTGTAATTGATATTTATTTACTTGTGGTCAGGAAGCAAGATGATGACAGGTAAAGCTAATTCCACTCTAAGCAAGAAAACAGGCCTGCCTCGTAAACGGTTTTACCGAGCTAGGGCTCATAGCAATCCATTAAGCGATTCCCATTTCCCTGTACCAATTTGCCCCGCACAAGTCGATTTTGCATCTCATTACCCAGTTTTTTCCGATGGATCCTCAAAACAGATCGAGTTTGCAGATATAGGGTGTGGATTCGGCGGCCTTTTGATTTCTCTTTCACCCCTCTTCCCTGAAACCTTGATGATTGGAATGGAATTGAGGGATAAGGTGACTGAGTATGTGAAGGAACGCATTACTGCATTAAGGGTTAATAATCCTGGTAAATACGAGAACATATCTGTTGTTAGAACTAATTCCATGAAGTACATTCCCAATTACTTCGGAAAAGCGCAGCTTAAGAAGATGTTCTTCTTGTTCCCCGACCCACACTTCAAGGAGAAGAACCATAGGCGGCGGGTGATCAGTCCTCACCTTCTAGATGAGTATGCTTATGTTCTTGCTATTGGGGGCATCATATACACTATCACTGATGTCGAGGAGCTTGGGGAGTGGATGAAGTCCTGTTTGGAAGATCATCCACTCTTTGCAGCTCTTTCTCGTGAAGAACTTGAAGATGATGAAGCAGTCAATATCTTGACTTCTGCAACTGAGGAAGGGCAAAAGGTTGCCCGCAATGGCGGTCAGACATTCCGAGCTGTTTATAGGCGCATTGATATGTCTTGACTCATTGTTTCCCAAATTTTGCGGGCATCAATCACCCTGTCAATTATCCTAGCTATCTTAATTTGCTAAGTGTTTTTTGTTGTTGAAATGGCTCAATTTTCGGAGAGGAGAATCATCTGGTCAAAACTATTTCAGCCAAACAAGTAGGTCAAAAGCTTCTTATTATGCTTCCTCTAATTCCAATTATTCTACTTATTTTGTGATAAGTAGAACAAGCCCGATTTGGCTGCCAAAGGAGATCTACCCATTTTATCTAATAGGATGTAAAAGGAGAGCAGGTAATAGGAGTGAAGCGAAAATTTTATCTAATGTAATACTCATTTCATTCTATTGTCTCACCTTTCCTTTTTGATTCTTTTCATTAAAATTGTCCTCTACCAAATTTCGTAAACTTTGTGTAGTTCTAAATTATGCTTTATTCTTACTTCATTAATTTAATATGGCTAAAGAGTCAAATAGGTCATTGTACCTTTTCGGATTGCTCAATTTGCCCCCTCAACCCAAAAAAAAGCTCCATTTGGCACCCTTAATTCGATAAAAATATTCAAATTTCACTTTTTGCAGGTTTCAATCCGGTCACCGCCACGTCACCCCGGTAGGGTGCCATCTGTGCATGTGACGTGGCAACATAGGGGGTCAAATAAGCCCCCGAACCTGATTGAATCGTTCAATTTACCCCCTCAACCCTAAAAAATGTCAAAACATTTTGAAGGGTTGAGGGGGTAAATTGAACATTTCAGTCGGGTTCAGGGGCTTATTTGACCCCTTAAGTTGCCATGTCACATGCACAGTTGGCACCCTACCGGGTGATGTGGCGGTGACCGGCTTGCGACCTGCAAAAAGTAAAATTTGAATCTTTTTATGGAGTTCAGGATGACAATTGTAGCTTTTTTGAGTTCGGGGGCAAATTGAACAATCCGGAAAGGTACAGGGGCCTATTTGACCCTTTAGCCATTTAATATCAATCACATAATTGTACCACTTTCTCATGTTCCAATGTTAGTGAGACTTATATGGTAGTTATGAATTTATGATTGAACACTATCTTTAGATATTGCATATGAGTAATGGAATTGAATCCCGGAAAATATATGCTTGATTTAACTAAAATATGTTTGTTCTTTCAATATATATGCTTGATTTAACTAAAATATGTTTGAATCCCAAAAAATGTTATGGCTATTGTAATTTATAAATATCGTTGGTGTAAAAGTGATGTGATGTATTAAATAATATGATGTTGCAACATGCCTCTTTTATTAGAGTTTTTGTGCGAGTGTATGTACTTGCATAACTCAAGGAAAGAGGGCCCGAAGAAAGTTATTGGTTGTTTAGTTCTAGTGTTTTATAAAAATGCATATTGGTATTGTTTTTTTATGGTAAAAATCTTATACCAAGATAATAAGAATATGCAAAACGAAACCTAGACAGTTGGATTGATATGATTTCAAGCTATAGGAATAGACATAAAGTAAATAATCCATGAAAACCTAACTTAATTCACTACACACAAAATAGAGAAAGATAAGACTAAAATGACCAGGTTAGAGCAACCCCAATGGAAGACTTTCTAGTATGAGTGAAATGTGCTACATGTCAATTAATTAAAAGGATTTCTATTCTACATCATACAAAGTGGACTAGCGGCACTTTCACTTAAAAATTCCTCCTGTGCAAAAAGTCCATGGCCCAAGTCAATTATACATGTGGCTTTTATTTAATTAAGGGAGAACTATCAAATAAGCCTTCGAATTTTCATAAAAAGTGCAAATAAGCCCTTTTACAGGAGGCTTTGTCCGGCTGTCACCATTTGGGGCGGTTTCCGGTGGAATTTTTTGATGAAATTTTTTGATCATCTTCTTCATTAAGTCTAGTTTACTCATACCAAAGTTCAGCTAAAAATTCAATCGAGACGGCAGTCAAATGATATTATGAAGTATGCTACTCTGCCTAACTGCGCAGTTATCTTCAAAAATTCATTTGACTGTCTTCCCGATTGAATTTTTAGCTGAAATATGATATGAGTAAACTAGACTTAATGAAGAAAATGCTCAAAAATTTTCAACAAAATATTCCACTGGAAACTGCCCAAATGACGACGGCTGGACAGAGCCTCCTATAAAAGGGCTTATTTGCATTTTTTATGAAAGTTCGAGAGCTTATATGGTAGTTCTCCCTTTAATTAATAAAATACTATCATCCCTACGGTAGTTAGGTTTCAACGGAAAGTGATCGATCGAAACAAGTTCCTGCTCTTTCTCTATTTCAGCCCTATCCATTGAAGTTATTCCAAGAACAGGTAATTTATGTTGTTAACAGATATCAAATTGAACGCTTTTGTTTGAAGAACAAGTAATATGGTTGATTTTTTTCAGCATTTTTTTCAGCATTTTATACGTATGGATAAGCAACGATAATATTTCATACTCAATTATTACACACATAAAACCCAATTATATATATGTATATATGAGTACATACTCAATTATATATATACTACGTACCTCTTTTATGAGCCATGGGATTTGGAGATATATCAAGATGACATATGCATAGTATTGTAATGTGATAATGAGATTGCAGGTGGATTTGGATTCAGCTTCCTATTAAATTTTTCATCGATGTTTTGTATGTATAATTCTGACCATATACATGTGTTATAGTAGTATATTTCTATATACATACATGTATATTAATATATATGTCATCCATACTCACAACAGTAAGTGGGTTGTTAAGTTTTTTTTTAAATGAAGGGGGTATTAAGTTTAGAAAAAGCAATATATAAACATACACACACACATATGTATGTATGTATTATTATATATATAATAATACATATAATCTTTTATTTATTATGTTGTTTATATATAATCTTTTATTTATTAGTTTTAAATTATGCAAATTTTTATAGTCCGTATAAGAATAAGGGTGTTGATTTTTGTGTGTGTGTTTGAACAAGTTTAAGTTAATGGATATGGCTTCTCCTAATTTTGATTCAGACTCTAATAGTTCATCTTCAAGTGACAATGAACTTTCACTTTCCAAACATTAATTTGATGGCGCAAATAAGAATTCGGATTCTCCCTTGATTGTTTCTTCAATGTTGACCGCCGTAAAGTTCTCTCTTGACGGCTCAACATCAGGTAGATGCTATATTCACCGTGATAGGAAAAAGCGCCACGACATAATAGTTAATGACTACTTCAAAGGTGAAAACTCAAAGTACACCCCTGAACTTTTTCGTCGTAGATTTAGAATGAATGTTGAATTATTCAATAGAATACTACAAGATGTTGAGAACTACGACAAATATTTTCAACAAAAGACAGATGCTGTTGGAAACATTGGGTTGAGCCCCCTCCAGAAGATGGTTGTAGCAATACATATGGTTGTCCAGCTGATTTGCTTGATGAATATGTTCAAATTGGAGAAAGTACCGCAGTTGAAAGCCTGAAGCGTTTCTGTGATGCTATTATAGGACTCCATGAAGAGCATTATTTGAGAAAACCAAACAAGGATGATATTAGTAGGGGTGGGCGCGGTCCGGAACGGTCCGGTAAACTAGTAAAACCCGTGATGTATCCTCTAGGTTTTAACGGTCCGGTACGGTCCGGTTTCAAGGATAGAACCGTTTGGTACCATACCGTTTCGGAACGGTACAAAACAGTACGGTACAATGCCAAACACATGCTAAAAATTTTGAACAAATCTTACAATTGGTAGATATCTTCACACCAACCAACTCACATGAAATATTGATATAATACAAGAAATTGCATATGTAGTACTACGTACTAAAATTCACAAATACACAAATAGTGCAACACAACTAAGAAAAAGTATAGCAAAACGATGACACACGAGATAAATATCATCTTTAATTTACTAAGTTCATGTGAAAATATAAAAAAGAATATCATCAAATTGTTCAATATAATAGAAATCTTCAATGTCCTTCTTCTTCATTCTAGGTTAAATATTACATATTAATATCTAATTTAATTAATAGTTGAACCTTGAGAGCTAAAATTTAAACCATCTTAATTAAGTTGTAAAATAGTGCAAACATGATACCACAAAAAGTCATGTACACTACATTACTAGAAATGAATAGTCCTTAATGATTTCTAAAATTTTAATATTCTTTCAATACATATCAAAATATAACATAAATTATCTAAAAAGGAAAAATAACAATATATATATATATACATATATATATATATATATATATATATATATATATATATATATAATACAAACACACACATTTAGCTAGTTTAGGAACACATGAATACATATGTGGGCTATAAAATTGTTTGTCTATAAAAGAGATCTATTGGTATAGATAAATTATAAAAAATTCAAATGCATTATTTTCGAACGGTTCGGTCCGATATTTTTCGATTCTCAAAATCTAGGACCGGTCCCGTACCCGTTTCAAACGGGTCGGTTTCGGTACGAGTCAAAAATCTATAGAACCATTTAAATACCCAGTATTCGGTTCGGTACCATTACGGGACGGTTCGGTACCGGTTCGGTTCGGGTTTTATGCCCACCCCTAGATATTAGAGTGCTCCTAGAAGAAAATGAGACTCAGAGGATTTCCCGGTATGCTTGGCAGCTTGGATTGTATGCATTGGCAATGGAAAAATTGTCTCACTGCTTGGCATGGCACACATACGAATGGTTTTAAAAGAGTTCCCACTCTTATTTTAGAAGTTGTAGCTTCACAAAATTTATGGATTTGGCATGCTTTTTTTTGGAATGGTTGGTAGTAACTACGATGTTACCGTTTTAGATAGATCACCCCTATTTGATGATATAATAAATGGCATTGCTCCGCCATGCAAATTCATTGTTCAAGGTCATGAGTACAACATGGGTTATTATTTAGCTGATGGGATATATCCAAAGTATGCTACTCTTATACAAACAATATCTCAACTATCGCCTATGAAGGAAAAATTATTTGCAAAAAAAACAAGAATCAGCGCGAAAGGATGTTGAGCGAGCATTTGGTGTGTTACAAAGTCGATGGCATATAATTAAAGGACCTGCTAGGATGTGGAGTACTAAAGACTTGGGAAAGATAATGAAGACATGCATCATCTTACATAACATGATTATTGAGAATGAGCGTAGTCAAGGCGTTAATCCAGAAGATTGGCGGGACGAAGGAGATGAACCCAGTGAAGGTGTTAGAGCATGATTTTACCTTAATTATGTCCATGATGATTAATCGAACAAAGCAGATACAAGACACATGGTTACATAGAGAACTAAAAAAGGATCTCATCAACCATTTGTGGGAAGTCTATGGTGCTCAAGTTGTTGATGATTAATTAGTTTTGATTTAATTAATGATTTATTAGATGGTTTCCAAAACTTATATGTAATCCTTAATATTTGTGATGTGGACAAAGTCAAATAACTAGAATTGAGGTTGAACTGTATGTCCTAGCTCTAGGGATGGGTAAAGCTAATAACGGAGTCCTTTTTCATTAACATATACAATATCATTTTCTCTTTCCTTCCATTTCTTCTTGAGCCAATAATGCAATACCCTAATTTGACTCATAACAATCCCCTGGAATAAACAAATGCAGCAACACCACAGTTGTTACAGTGGCTGAAATTCTGAAGGAAGTGTATTGTTACACTTCCTTTCACTTATCATTTCCCTGATAGCTGAGGATTAGAGATGGACAAAAATAAACAATACATTTGATTTAATAGGGAAAAAATGAATAATGTCATTAATAAACAAACAAGGTTCATATATTCTTAGGAAATATATAATTAAACCATCTAAATCACTAATGCTATAAAGGAAGAATAAATTCTTTGAAATCAAATGACACTGACATGTTTGAAACTAAAATGCATTAATGTATCTCTGATGTATTCAAGTATAAAAGCTACCACTTTCCCACTCCTTTGATATTTGAGCTTGTAATATTTCATATATAGCTCAGGCTGTAGGGGATAGCTTACTCAAATCAAGATTCATAATGCGTCCTTGTTCTAATCTTTTTTGGGCTCGCTGCCTCGCTCTCTCATTTCTTGATCTTTCACCTTCATTTTTTACTATGCTCTTTTAGTTCTATCTCCTTCTTCATTAGTTCCTTCTTCAATTCCATCTTTGCCATATTAAATTCGACTTGCTTGTCTAAGTTACACTGTAATTTACTCAACGCTTCTATCACTCCATTTTCTGAATTCAACTTACGCTTTCTTTCTTTACAACTCTTCCTTCCCTGTGGGCGCACAATTTCATCACATGTAACTTTTTCAGGCTCCACAGAACAATTGCCCACATTAGGTGTGTTCTTATCTGTTACCACGGTGTTACCATTGACTAAACAATCTTTATCAGATGTAGAAGACCTTGTAAGCTGATTTGTGCACCATTTTGCATTCCTGATCAGAAGTTCCCAGCAATGCACATACTTGAATTCTTTTTTCTTATTACCACTTGAAAGCCTTTCATACATTCTCAACGCCTTTGTTTTCTGTCAAAATAAAAACAAAAAATAATGCAATGATGTATTTGTGCTTTCATATGCATAGCTGAAATAAACAAAAATATAAAGGAACACGTACTAAATATTCTGGGTTTGATCCACTTTGAGGATGCCTTTCAAGTTTTTCATAAATTCCGTGGAATTTATTGATTGCTTTCTGTATTTTTGTCCATCGGCATTGGATGGTGTTACTGTTTCTGGCATTATTGAATTTATCTCCCATGGTGTCCCTCCAAACTTGCAAGATTCGCTCCCACATAGCTGTCAGTTTCTGATTGTTACCAACATCAGGATCCGTAGAAATACGTAGCCATGCTTTTGTTAGTGCAACATTTTCTTCTGAACTCCAATAATCTCTTTTAGAAGTGAAAGGTTGAGAAGTATTGGAACTATCATGGAAATCTTTGGGGTTCCTTCTCCCTCCTCCGCGTGAGTTGTGTGTTTCAGTGGGCTCACTTGAAATAATGGGAGTGTTTAAGAGATTTTGGAATGAGAAGTGAGATCCGTAAGGTAGGTCATTATAAGGAGGATAAGAACCATTTAATGGATTGAGCTGATATGGGGGCTGAAACTGATGGCTTATGGGAATAAATTGATTTGGAATTTGGCTTGACAGGTTAGCAAGGTTAGGATTAGACCCTGAATCCATGTCAAATTGTACCTGCACATTATGAAAAGAAATAAGGAAAAAGAACAAAATCGTGTAACCTGTCAAAGGACTTGAGATAACAACATATCAAATGCTATCAATTGCTTCCTGCCTAACATCATACTTTTTCTATTTTTTATATTTGTGGCAGCAAAGTGTAATATCTGGTTTTGAAAATAGGTACGTTACATTATTATTAGTTCCCATAAAAGAAATGTATAACCTCTGTAAGGCACTAGCTAATGCTTGATTGGCCAATGTAATTGCTATACAGTTCCCAATAATCAGAATAAGCTACATACTGCTACCAACCTGAGCCTAAATGTTTATTTTTCATTATATCTATGAAAATGCAGAAACTCTAGAAAAATAAGATAGACTTTATCAGATAAACTATTAACTCTATGAGATACTCCACAATTTCCCTTTATTAGATAAGCCATAAGAATCTTTTTTATTTTGTCTTCCCTGGAACTTACAACATCTTATTCAATATGGCCTGAAAATAATTGGTGTTAATGATGTAATTGATCTACTAAACATATGATTCATTAGAATGCAAGAGTATTTTACAACATACATTAAGTACCATGTCATGAGATTTTTTATCAGTGAGTGTATATCATACATGTTAAAAATTAAACTTTGAGCAATAGAGTGAGCAAAAAGAAGCATAGTCTAATTGTATTTATAGAAATCATATTGTCTCAAGCAATGCTTCACCCAACAAACCGAGAAGTATCAATATATATATATAATGTTAACTCACAACAAGTCATACTTTTCATAACGCTAGTTAATTAGCTGAAACTGTTGTTCAAGCTTTTCCACTATCCAGATTAATTGTAAAACATTATAATCCTTGGTTCTGATGTTACTCTGTTAGGGGCAGCTCTAGAGTTAAGGCAATTAGGCAAACTGTTGACACAACAAAGTAGGACTAAAGTAATTAAAATTGTTATTACGATAATACACCAAACTAAATGTCTATATAAGTTGCTGGAGCAATTAAGGGATTGAAAGAAAAACATATCCTACCCGTGGGAATGAACAGATAAGAACAAGAAACAAGCTATTAACTACTTTGTTTGGCTTTATTGGGAAAATAAGGTCAATAGAATTGCAGTATGTATATGTGCAACTATTAATGTATGTATTTGGCTAAGCTAACAGACATATAAGTTGATGTTTTCAATATCAATGCTTAAAGACTGTCCAGGTTTGTAAGAACTCAAAAACATTTCTTATTTCCTTATTGTTACTTCATTGAACATGAAGAATTGATGTAAAAGATGTAAGAATACCTATTTGGTGAATTCCCAGATTGGTTTCTTTCAATAATCTTCCATTGACGGTAAATTTATGAGCATCTACATTTAAAAATCCAAGCTTGCAGGCTTGGACGGAAAGTACTGAACAAACAAAAATCAAAACTAGAGAACAAATTCAACTCAAATTGTAAATTGTAAAAGAAAATCAACCCAAACATTAAATACCACAAATTATGCGATGATTATACTCGTTAGTTGCAAAATAACAGTATGCCTAAAGCAAAATAAACTGTTCAATGAGGAACCGATTGTATCTCGAGGCGGCTAAAATCAAAAGATGCTTTTGTTCATCAGTTCATGAGAGAATTCCTTGTTTAGGAGTAAAACATAATGAATATGCAAAAGTAGAACTCCTATCTCAAGTGTAGTTTGTCATACGGAAATTAATAGTAAGAGACAAAAATGCCCTTAATGATTGCTCCAACTTATTTAGTAAAAATATAAAATAGAATAACAAACTAATTAATGTACGGATTATTACACAACAAGTCAACAACATATTTTTCCTTTCTCCACCGTCGCCAGATGTCGCCGGTCTCCGCTGTCTCCGGACGCCGCCGGTCTCCACTGTCGCCGGATGCCGCCGGTCTCCGCAGTCGCCGGTCGCCGCCAGTCTCCACAGTCGCCGGACGCCGCCAGTCTCCACAATCGTCGGACGCCGCTGCCACAACCATCTCCGCCGCTGCCTCTTTCCAGGGTCACCACCGGCCATCTCTATTTCTGGTGCCGCCATCTCCATCCCATAGCCTCTTTTGACTCCATCATCTCAGATCTAGAAATTAAGAATGCTTTAGAATAACATCTCATCCCTTGAATGTCATCTTAATGGCATTCATATTAAAAGAGAAGAAGTTCCATTGTCATTTTGGCAATTAATGACATTATAAATATTTATCAGCAAATGTCATATATCTCCATCCTCTTGGAGATAGTGCCATACAAATGACACTAAATGCGAAAATATCTTTTTATATTTAAAAAATATGGCAATAATGGCAATTTCAATTATGGCAATTTTGATTTACAAAGGAGTAATATTTTGATCTTAATACCATAAAAACACTTTAAAATGGCAATTATGGCAATTTCAGATTCAAACCAGAAAATAATTTCTACCAAAATATTGACTGAAATTAAATGTAAAAAATTATATTCTATAATGTTAAATAAATATCAATCTTTCACAAAAGAAATTAAAAGAAAATGATTTTACTCAACCGAACTAACTCAAAAAAGAAATTAAAAGTCAATCGTTCAATTGAAAGAGAAAATCAAAACTCAATAAATAAAAACGTAAATACAGATCATCTAGGAAAGAAGAAAATTAAAGCAAAAAAAAATGGTCCTAATCAAACAAGCCACCAATTTCTCTATGAAAACAAAAAGCTCCTTAAAGCTCCACTGCCGATTAAATTAACATAAGAGAAAAGAAGGGGAATTTAGAAGAAAAGGAGGAGGAGAGGAAGAAGAAGAAGAATGAAGAGCAAGAGATTAAAACTTATCTGTGAGGATCGCCGTCGTCGTCGTCGTCTGCCAGTGGCCGAAGTTGGAGGAAAAGATCCACTCTTGGAGTCTTTGTAATCTGCCGCATCGGAGATGGAGAAGTGAGAGAAATCAGATCTGAAAATGAATGAGGCAGAGGAAGAGGGAGATAAAGTGAAAGAGGTGGGGTTGCACAAGAATCTGGCAAAGAAAAAGTAAGTTGGCAGATAAAGTAAATTATTTTATAAAAAGGGGTAAAATTGGTAGAAGATACGGACCAAATAATGGATAGCTCCTATTTAGGGAATTAATCAACATCAACTCTTATTTTGGAATTTTATCAATGTTTTACTCCCTTTTAGGGTAATTACTTTTTGTTCATATGAAATTGTACCAACCTGTGCGGCGAGAAATGGAGGTTGAGCAGCAGTTTGAGAGAACCCAACTTCTTCCACGATTCGAGAGAATCAACCTTCTTCCCTGTTTGAGAGAACCAGACTTCTTGGTGATTTGAGAAGCTTGAGAATATAAAGATGTGTGGGAGTTTCCAAGAAATGACCGGAGTGTTTTTCGTTTCTCTCTTCTTTTTTTATGGAGCGACGCCTTTTTTTTCTAGTCAGCAAGTTTTCGAGGCTTTCTTCACTCGCACTTGGGCCGTCATGGTGTTTATTTTTTTTTCTGCCAGATCAGCAAAACCCTATAAAGACTATGAGCATTGGAGAGTCTAAGACCATCCACAATGCATTAATGTCTAGTCCACGTAAAGTGTCCCACATCATTAAATTAGACTTGGACTACTCTTTTTTTCCTCCAACGTAGGTAGTCCGTTAGAATGTTGAGATTACATGGCAAGAGAAAAATAGCACACCGTGAAGCGTAAAGTCTGTGTGTAGAAAGTCATTTAGACTTGCTGACTCACACAAAAACCTCCTCCTTCAGAAAAAACAGAAGGAAACGTTAATTGTCTTTACTAAGATGAGATCTCAGATTTGATTTTTATCGATATATTTGGTCCAAAAGGTGGAATCTCCCACCCCCACCCCGACCCGAGAAGATAATTTTTATCAATACAAAAAAAAAATATATATAATATATTATTATTATTATTATTCTAATAATAATAATAATAATAATAATTATTCTAATAATTATTATTATTCTTATTATTATTATTCTAATAATATGGGTCGGGTTGGGCTCCAGGAAGGGCTTGGGCGGGCTCCGGGTCCAAAATATTCAGGCCCGATATCGACCAAGGTTAGTACTGGGACTGGATCGGGCCGGGCTGGGCTCCAAATTTTTTTTTCCTGGGTCTTTTCGAATTAATTCGAACCCCCACCCCCACTCCAAACCGCCAAGCCCCACCCATCTAGCAGCCAGCCCAATGCAAAAAAAGGGTCCGGGCCGGTCCACATTTTTCGAAGCCCGTAGCCCGCCTGTTTAACCCACCGGTTTGGGCCTCGGTCTTGGTCCCGGTCCCGGTTCATCAGGGCGGGCCGGGCCTGCACAATGCTGGGTCGGGTCCTGGGCCAGGCTGACCCGTCCCAGTCCATCCCTAGACACATGACAATCTAAGACAATTGAACACCAAGACAAGCCTGATACACAAAGCTTGCCCTTCCCATTTTGTCCCAATCTTCTCGAAAGCGTGATGATGCTTCTTTTGTCCTGGCAGTTGGGCTTTATTGCTAATTCTCCTAGCCATGTTCCATCTTGAGACGTAGTACGAGAGTAAAATCGCTTTTGCGAGCCAAAACTGACTTCAATAACACTCTCGCAAATACAATTGTCGCCACCACAATTAAAGCAATCGTCAAAATCTTATGTGTAGATGTCAACATAGACGAAAATTCATTTCTAAATTTAGCCAAATTCATGAATCGCAAATTCACAAGCATTCTAAAACCAAACAATTTGAAAATAGCGAAACTAGCCGCACGAGAGTGGCAGAAAATCAATATGCCGTACAAGGTGGCAAAATTATACCCCCTGAGTGAGAACGTTAGGGCTTCAGCCGAGTTCAAGTCTTTTGTAGATGTGTACTTTAAGCATGCTTGCATATTAGTATTGTTAAACTTTTGAGATAATGATAACTACTATTACTAAAACAATATATCTTTCCCATTGACTCCACTACTTTTATTCCTAATCTAACATCCTAATGTCATGCTTCATGAGTGGGTAGCGGCACTATCAATAACGAATTAGTTAAGTATGGTAACCACCCCATGTATGTGTTTGGTCATTAGTTAAGTATGCTTCATGGTATACACACAAAAACATGTATAGTTGTATTTTAGGAAAAGTGTTGAGTTTTAGTAATATTGAAGTATTTATCCCTAAACTTTTTACTCGTGTTTAGATTTTTATTTCTTTAGATAGAAAATTTCTAATCAATGAATTTTATCAAATTAATTAATTATCAATTCGAAGAGTTAACAATGAAAAATTGTTGATATATAGTCGGAATATGTACTTTCGACTTAAATGGATTTAACGAAAACAACGACTTAATCATTCAGCCATTAAGTCATGTTGACTTGCTACTTAATTGAATGCATGACTTAATTACAAAGTAAAAAAATTGATTTAGTCATTAAGTTGTAAGATAATAATCATTCCCATTAAGACGTCCACTAAGACATCTTGTGTATCAATTTTTAGATCGGAATAGATTTATATTAATAAATACAACTTTTCATTAACATCATAATCTAAGAATAATACTAAATTAGTTATTTTAGTCAATTCAAACTGTTTATTCAACACACAAAATAAATAACCTCATATAATAGTACCGCTACATTTAAATAGATAACTTAATCCAGGCAGGACTTAAAAAAAAAAAACAAACCCATAAAGAATAATATATTTTGGTTTTCTTAATTATTTATTTATATAGCTGTTAATGTTTTATGATTTTTTCTTTACAAAAGTTTATTAGTTTATAAATAAAACTAAATACTATTTAAAATATTTTTAAAAATGCATTATATTTTAGGTCTTAAATAATAATTTTCAATTATTCAGGCCTCATATTGAACATTTTCATCTTTCAAGCATGTGATTGTTAGTTAACCAATCTTTGAGATGATGGATTGATAAAATCCTAATTAATAAATAAAATAAGTTTTGAGAAATACCTTTAATAAATTTAATCCATTTGAGTTGATCTTTTATTTTCTTCCAAAGGAAGCTTTTGCTAATTTCCATTTATTTTTTCTCCACTATTTTCTTTCTTTTTATTCGACTAGGTCTAATTTCCTATTGGACAGGGAAATTTTAGGGAAATATTTTGTTTTGAATTTGACTTTTTGTGAGAGCAGATTAAGTGAGTGCTTGCAATTGTTTTTATTATAAAAAATGAATTTTTAAAGTAATTTTATAGAAAACGTTCAAAAGTATATATTGGTAATGTTTCGCAAAAAACCGTTCTTATGAATATTATTGAAATAAATGCATGACATGATCTTATTAGTTTTTCCAAAAATGATCAATCATATCAATTAAAGTAATTGTCCTAAATAGGACTAAAACATAGATAAAACCCCAAATTAGGACTTAATATGTTTTATCCTCAATATAGGAGTCATTCGCTCCTATTGTAAGTTTTTACGTTTTCTACGAAGTCTAAAATGTCCTTGTGTGTATCCTTGTCTCCGCCTCCTTCTTCTGCGCCATGTTCTTCTCCTGCAACTCAAAATCAATATCTCCCATGCAATTCCAGTTGCGATCATCTTCTCATGCACCTCAACAATTGATCCTTCTCTACGATGCCCAGTCCAGAACTCCAGGTTGTTCTACTACTCACCTTCTATTCTCTGCCTCTCTTTCCTTTTCTCTCTTCCTCTTCACATTCGAACATTATCTCCCAGATTCCTCTTCCTCATCTGATTTCTTCGTCTTCTTACTCTGTTTTGTAAAAAATGTCATCTTTGTTCTCAAAATGTCATGGAGATGACATTTCCATATATAAAAACATGGCAGTCGTGGAAAATGTCAAGCTGGTGTCATTTTTACTCTTTAGAAATGTCAAATAAAAATTGTCATCTTGGTAAATGTTTTGTCAAGACAATGACATTATTTCCAAATCAGTGTTCAATAACATAGCAATTATGCCATTTTCAGGTCCAAATGATGAGAAAAATAGTATGAGCGATTTAAAGTGAATTAGATGGAATTTATAAAAAATGAATATCCAAAAGACAAGAAAAGAGATTAACGGTGGAAGAAAGAAAATAGAGAAGCTTTAAAGAAGAAGAAGGAGAAGGAGAATGAGAAGGAGAAGTAGAAGAAGAAGCGTACCTGTGAAAGTTGCAGAGGCAATGCAGAGACATCCTTCAGCGCAAGCTTCACAAGTCGGTGAACAGAAGAAGAGTGGCTTTGCAGGGCAGGTTTGGTATTCTATCTATATTTTAGTCCTATGCGCTGTTACACAAAAAAGTGATAGTCCTACAATGAGTTTTTTCATAAGTTTTAGTCGTATTTAGGTAAATCTCTCTATCAATTATTACCTTTATTCAATATTACATTTATTATTTTAAAATTACATTGATTATAATTAATAATTAATCAATGCTGCCAAGGCGCCAACCACCCCAAATCCCCAATCAGTCAGCGCTGGTTGCGTGGGTGGGAGATGAAGAGTGGAATTAATCACTTTGTATTATTAAAATTTAATATTAAAATGACAATTTTTATATTAAATAGGGTGAGTGATTAGTATGATGAGTATCGTTTTTTGGAAAAATTACAAGAAGTCATATTTTTGGAATTAGAAACACTAGTAGTAATATAGGTGTTGTTTAAAACACTGCTTTTAACATTTAACTTTATAATGTTTAATTTAAGCGGAATTTATTACTTAGAAACAACAATTTAATCTTTTTTAAGCAATAACTAAAAACAATTCTTTTAAGCTTTTGCAAACACTTTTTAAAGTAAAAAGCTTATTGTACTAAAAAAAAAATAGAAAGCTAATTTCTCAAAAGCGAACCATATTTCTCAAAAGCTTCTTTCGCAATGAAGCACTTCACTCATCACTTGAACGGAGAGCAATCTCCTCCGTTCAAGCATTTCCCCCATAAAAGCAATTCTTAAATATACAAGTTTTGTTTTGAATTTTTAAACGGTAACTAGTACTTATATCATAAAAAATACATATTATACACATTCAAGAAGCAAATTTCAAGTTGGCGTTTAAATTATAGAGTTGGGATATAAACATCACGTCATAAGTATTCCTTCCATATTCTTTTATTTGCTACACTTTCCTTTTTGAAATGATTTTACATTTTGCTACATTTTCCGTTTTGGTAAAATTTTCCTTTAAAAATACTTAATCAGCCAATCACTCTTAACTTTCCCTTTAGATACTTTTGATTAATAAATGAACAGTAACTAACTAAATACGAAGTATAACATTATCATTTTTGTATACACTGGAAAATAAAATATAACATTACCATGCACTGATGCACCATGTAATGTATGCCGACTAGATTGAAGGGTAAATTTTATCGGAAAGCAATTAGGTCGGCTCTAATGTATGACGTAAAGTGTTGGACGTTGAAACAATGTCACATTCAAAGGATGAGTGTGACAGAGATGCGCATGTTACGTTAAATGTGACACATACAAAAAAGATTGCTTGAGGAATGATTATCATACAAAAGGTGGGAGTAGCACCTATAGAAGATAAGATGCAAGAGTCTCGATTGCGGTGCTTTGGTCATGTGCGTAGAAGATCGAGTGATAACCTTGTTAGACGAGTTGAGATGTGGGAAGAAGAGAAAAGTAGGAGGGGGATGGAAAGACTCAAAGACACTTGAATTTGAGAAATCGGAACTGATATGATTCTTCTTGGGTTGGATGAGAGTATGACTTTGAAGAGAGCGAAGTGGAGGGCGCATATACATGTGGACGATTGATCTCTTCTCTTCCTTTATCTCTTTTATCTTTTATCTATCTTATGTTCTTATATTATTTTTATCTTATCCATCTTATCTTACCCTATCTTTTGATTTTTCTTATCTTGCTTCTCTTTTTGGCTCTAATATCATGGATCGATTCATGTTAGCTGACCTCAAAATCTTTTGGAAATAAGACTTGGATGTTGTTGTTGTATCACGCACCATGTAAAAAGTAAATAGTTGCACTCTTATGAGTTTATTAAGGTTTTATTAAGAATACCACCAAAAGCATACATTTGTTAATTCAATATATACCTCATACATATTTTGTATGAGCATATGTGGTAGAAATAATTCCCAAGAATAATCACGTGAATACAACTTTGATACAAAGCAAATAAACTATGAACACGATTTTTAGAATTTAAAATAATCATTCTAACAAGATATAGAACGCTTGAAGCGGAAGAACGTACGACCTTATATGATAAAATAGAAAACTTAGCCTATTTTCTACAATGCAGCGTTTTTAGAGTAGATAGAGAATATTTGACGTAATTAGAGTTTGTGATTCGAATTTCGGTGCATAAGATACCCATTCTGTAATATTTTTGAAACAACGCCTGGATACAAGTTTCAGAACTCAAAAAGATCTTTCCAACAAGCTATGAAACTCCTCAAACGCAAAACAACGCAGAAAGATATGATCAAGTCAACGCTACACCTGTTTGTAGTCAACACGGCCAATGTTTTTTACATTTTGAGTAATGCATACCTATTCCCTAATATTTTGTAAACAAAGTCTGAATAAGAGTCATAGAACGTGATAAGATCTTTCTAACGAGCTAAAAAACGCGTGGAACACATCAAAATACAGCACGATATGATAAAATCAAATACTACACGAGTTTGGAATAATGAATTCGGAAATGATTATGAATTTCTAGTTAATTTGTGCCTACTCTTTAATACATAGCAAATGAAGTCTGAACACGGGTTTTAGGAATCAAAATGATCTTTCCAATGATATATAAAACGCTTGATACGGAAGAACATAAAACAAGATATGATCAAATCAAATACTTTGTTTAAGAACATAGTCTTTTAACTAAGCTACCGGATAATAATTTTGTTCTCTTCATTTCGTTTAGGGAATTTTCATACACCAGTTGAAGATCATACTAAAACAGTTTGAGAATTCGACTATAATATGACTTCATCATAAGATTAATTGACCCTAGATGATTTTTTCTAATAAATAAATAAAGTTCATTATAAAGATATGTGCAAACACAAGTTGGACAAATCCTTATAAATGTCTATGTACAGTTTTTAAAGAAAGACCTACTTCTCTCACGTAATTAATATTTAGTAATTTAATTTAAACAAAAACTTAAATGTGTACTCACTTTTCAAATAAAGAGATATCTTAGTTGTTTGGACTTATCTAACATATGGTACGTGTTCCTAGTTTTTACTTCTATTTTTTTAGATTTATAGATTTGACAATATGTCTTATTACTTATTCTCAATATTGAACAAAATAGTTCTTTGTCATAATTCATCTATCTTTTTGCTTGTTGAATAATTATGTGTTCCTTAATCTTAAACGTAGTATCATATAGGAAGTAGAAGAGTATTAAAAATCTAATTTAGGCATATACACAAGCACCTAGCATGCTTCGGAGAATTTTACTTTTCTCTATCAAATTGAGATCATATTGGCATACATTCAAATTTCCCAAGAAGTCTTGGTTAAGATAATTCAGAAACGCAAGCATATATGCTTAAACAAAACTAAATTTGCCTTAGGTTAAATCAATAATGATACTAGTACATGGAGTCCGTCCACCGTACAACCGGCTGTACGGTGAGCACCGTAGAGCCGGTGACATTTTTGTAATATGATGTGAAAATCGCGGTTTCTATTATTTGAGCATTAGTGTACTGTTAATGAGCAATCGTCCAATTTTAATAAGTATTAAGAATCTAATAATGAGCACCATGTTATTACAAGAAAGCTGATATCACAACTAAAAATGGTGGTATTTTCGTAATTTCAGTGAAATTCATGGTTTTCGTTAGATGAGCATTAATACACTGTTAATGAACATCATACGTATTTTACTAAGTATTAAGAGTCGAATAATGAGTATTGTGATATCAACTTCATATATTGTAATTCACTTTCTTTTTCTTATTTTATATTCTATAAAAACTCATTAAATTATATCTATAATCAACTTCTATGAATTTCAATCAATATGCAAATCTAATGTAATATGGTACTTTTGAAATATGCATTGATATGACATTTTAAAAATGAGTATAACATGACTACCGATTGAGTATACTAACTTATAAAATGAGTGTGTATGAAAATTATAAGTTTTTCTAGTTGAGTGAGCATCAAGACATTTTCATTGAGAATCAAACATCATGCATGTTTTGAGTATTATAAACATGCAATTGAGTATCATGATCTATGCTCCTATATCTACAATCAACTCCTACATGAATGTATGTAATGTAATATAATACTTTTCAAATATGCATTGATATAACATTTTAAAATGAACATAACACCAGTACAAAATGAGCATACATTAGTTTCCAAATGAGCAATGATATAAATATCATAATCTTTGTTAATTAGTTGAACATGTTCGCTGATCATCAAACCTCCTCTATTGAGTATCAAAAGCATGCAATTGAGTATCATGATCTCTGTTCACATGCATGTAATCTAACTCTTATGCAAATCTAACATGATATTTTAAGTATCCGTTTATATGATATTTTAAAATGAGCATAAAACTAGTACTTAATGAACAAACATATATTACAAAATGAGCATCGAAAAATTCAAAACCTTGTTCGAATTCTCTAATGTAATATAGTAATAAAAAATATAGTAATTTTATATTAAAAATAATTTATAGTCTTTCGTTCTTGAATTACAAATATAATCAGGTTCTTTTTATAATGTTTACTCATGATATTTATATAACACTATACACATTCAAGTATAACACAAAACTCATGTTAAATTAAAAATAGAAAAATAAAACATTAATACCTAAAATATTTTATAATGCACAAATTAAGAAAAAGGTTGAATATATAATGCACAAAACATTTTCATAATAATTGAATATATAATTAAAGCAAAAGGTTTCTAAAGAGAAAAAAAAGAGGATAACAAACTACGAAAAACAAAAAAAAAAGAAAGCAGGAGTGCGGAACTAACAAACAAATTTAAAAAACAATAAAAAAAGTGCGGACCATGGGCATGCGAAAGAAAGGAGAACAAACCAAACGCCAGGGAAGTGCAAGAGTGCATGCGACGAAAAAAGCTACAGTAACTTTACCCTAATAATCACCCTTAAACTTCTAACTAATTACAAAAATGACGGCAGTACCATGTCCATGGTACATGCCCGTTGTACCGTATAATTTACCCTAGTACATGTGAGTTAAATCTTACCCCATCTCAATGAAGATATAATTGATTGAAATTAAGGATGAGGTTTTGTTTAGATTCATTGTGAGACCTGGGCACCCGACAATGCATCTTGTCTCAGTCATTGAAATCATTCGTTAAAGAGTAGAGGCTGCAAAACGCAAAAAAGTGAGGGTACCACCAATCTCAGGAAAACGTGAAGGCAAGGGAAATAGTGAGGTACTCCAATCTGATTTTAACAAAAATTATACCAAATCAAATAACTTTTTATGATCTTTTATATGACACCAATATTGCCTATATAATTTTTAAAAATAAAATATGTATTAGATGTATGCAATAAAGCACAAGAAACATATTCAGCTACCTCATGCACAAGAACATGTATCTAATACACAATAACCAATATCTAATCAGGGGCGGATCTGGCTCTAGGCCAGGGAGGGCCCAGGCCCCTACTCAAAAAAAAAAATTACTAGAATATATAGGTATTATATTATATATATTGTTGTTAAGTACTTGTATAATTACAAAACAACTCAATTTGTATATAAATATTGTGTTAGCAAGATGGAAGCAGACCAACGCTTATACTGCACGTCCCGATTTCGAAGCCTAGTTAGGGCATGTGTGTTTTTTTTTACTTTTCAATGGTAGAGAGTGTAAAAATTCCTTTTTTTCTCTAAAATGTCTTTGTCCCAAACCGAAAAAATAAAAGGATTCTTCCTTCAAACATATATATTTAAACTTGGTCTCCTAAGTTCAATTAATAGCTCAAACGGTGAATGAGCTAGATACTAATATTGTGAACGCTTTTTGGGTTTTGAATACTAGCCTGAAAAATTAATATGTTCAATACATTGGGCTGGGTAGATAAAAATTAGTTCAATATACATATGGGCTTGAGGTGTTTTTTTATTCAACAAAATTCATATTACAGTTATATTTATTTTTGTTTTTGACATTTAAATTGCAACATATCTTATTTTATATTTGAAAAAGAATTTGTTAAATAACATACTATTTTACTATATTTTGACAATTTTTTGAAATATACGTTATTTAATTAAATTTTGGCCCCACCTGAATGACAATGCTAGATCCGCCCCTGTATCTAATGCATATGAACTGGTCTCATACTCAATAATAGCTACCAAAAAGTTCAGCAAAAAAAGTGAAACCTTTCATTTACGGAGTATAATATATACGAACCAATATCTAATGCACTAGAGAGTATACATATCATACATGTATATAAGGCACACAAACGGTATCCAATGCATAACGCGTATAACAAAAAATAATTATCGAACCCATAAAGACTTCATATAGTACACATGAACTAATATCTAAAGCACAATATGTATATACGTTACAAGACTCGTATCTAGCACATAGTATGGACATACTGAATCACAAAAAGTATCATTTTGTTTTTTAAAAATAAGTATAATATGTGTACAATTAACCACAAGAAACATGCATCTTCAACTATGCATGCACATGAAGATGTATCTGACACACCAGCACTAATATATAACGCACAAGAATCATTATCTAACACACAATACCTATAAGAAAAACTAAAACAAGTATCTTAAGCACAAAAAGCAATATCTAATGCACAAAGAACAATATTTGACACAAAATAATTAAAAACTAACGCATTAGAATTTCACACAATTTAAACTAATACATAACACACAAGAATCAATATCTAATTAATGCACAATACGAATATACGCCCTCAAACCAGTACCTAACATACTACGTATAATATATATATATATATATATATATATATATATATATATATATATATATAGTGATCGTAAGTATTTACTGCACAAGGATCAATATTTTACAAACAAAAACCAATATTTAATGCACATGAATCAATCATCTTTCTATTAGCTAGGATATAACACACTAGAATTGGTATTTGATGCACAATAAATGAATAGAAATAAATTACAGTTTAATGGAGACCGAATGACAAATTAAATAAAAAGAAATGATAATTTATTTCTATAATTAGATAACTCAATTGATGTGACAAATAAAATAGAAATATTTATTGCTATATGAATAAGTCAATTGACGGAATACGTTGATAGAAGGAAAGTTATTCTTTCCATCATGGAGAACTAAAAGATCGGTTCTTCAAATAAATAAAAAACTGAAAGTTCGGTCCATGTGATTGCCAAAATAGAAGAAGACGTAAATGTCCTCTACTACTACATATTTGATCACAGATCGTTACTAATTTTGAAGGGCCAAGATGTGTTCTCACTTCTCACGTTAAGGCTTGTTC